>MU159973.1:19106-111085 GCA_015888305.1 Antheraea pernyi
TCTCTGTGCATCCATTAATAACGAATGTAAATATTTATGTTATTGTAAAAATATATAACATGAAAAGATAAACCAGATCGAGTTTCTTGCCGGTTCTTCTCGATGGTTTTCCGAACCGATGGTAGCTTTGACGTTCATAAGCGCCTTTTCAGAGCCTAAATTGAATAAAGAATATTTTGATTTTAAATGCAACAATCATTTATAAATAAATTGAGTTAAAATTTTCAAAAATGCTTCTCATTCTATTATAACGTGATCAGTCGTTATATGTTTTAATTTAAAAGTTATTTATATCTCTTATACTGTTACATGATTATATAAAGGCTAGTTATTATACAGTGTTAATATGAACAACGGTACACGGTTTACCGAAACGATCTATATACACAATAAAGATTGTTAACTATAGAGATACAATAACAGTACTCTTTTTAAATTAGCCACGGGTGGCAACCCTAAACGGGACCGTGCTTAAAATACGAAACGGTCTGAACGCACGTTCCGCACTCATTGTCAAAACATCTTATACAATTTCACAGGCGAAAGGGATGATCACATAACATCAGGTGACCCACATGTTCGTTTGCCACCTATGACATAAAAAAAATAAAATTGTATCACTACGTTAATTGTAGATTATATGGGAACGACCAGAAGAAGCCCATAAAATTTCAGACAATATTTAACAGAAAAAAAAGAAATCTTTAAAACCTTATTTTTCAAAAATGAGTATCAATAGATAAAATCATGGATAATTAATATTATCTATATATATAAGTAACCGCGTAATTTGATAGATGAATAAAATTCTCTTTGGGAGTTCTTGGCGGTATATAGCGAACCTTACTTAATAGTTTTGTTGAAATGTATCACTTTAAACCTTATTTAGATCATGTAATTCGATACAATTTTATGGTACTAGTTTTATGATGGACACTCTGTCCATGGCGGGCGGAATGTTAACGCGTTAATATATATTTTTCAACTTTGACATATGTAACTGAGATTGTCACCAATAGATGGCGCCCCCACGGTTTGAAACTGGGTATTGAAAGGTGTGTCAACATATGTTAGTCTGTAATATTTTAGTTTAATAAATATCTCGGCCTAGCAAGTGTTTTCATTGACAAGTCATAAATACCTGCAGAAAATTAGGACCGTTTTTGGAATAAATTGTTAAGCGTTGTACAGGTATGTAATCGATTGAGGTAGGATATAATATAAATATACACGCTTACTTGGCAGAGGCTGATCACTGGTTTCGGCAGGTTTGTGTCCGTATACAATCCGTAGGCGGGTCACATAAAATGTATTCACTGTTCACTTACGAGTCGATTTGCGTTTGGTTCGTCACAATAGCGGAGAGTTCATGTGTTCGCGCGCCAGCGATATATAATTGCAAATTGTTTATGTCTATTTAGCGGCACGTATCATAGCGTACACTGCACTCGCGGCACACACAGTTGCGGACTGTTCGCGCGCCAGAGCTATAGCGGAATGACTGACGATGCGTGCGTTAGCGATAATCTAAAGGGGAAAGGATCGTGGCGGCGGGGTGGAAGGGAGGAAGCCAGGAGCTGCCCTCGCGCGTTACACTGCCTAATATTATAACTACCAATGCAGTACAAAAAAACTCTTCAATATCTTTTACTATTACTTTTGGGGAGTTAAAAAAATTCATAGGAATTCTTTTATTTATGTCAGTGGAGCATTATTTCCCTAGTGTACGCTCATACTGGTATTCTAAATTTGGGTACGATCCTGTAAAGAGCGCAATACCGGTAATTCGGTTTGAGATGATTAGGAGGAACTTACATTTCAACGATAATAATAAATATCTTCCGCGAGACCATTCTGATCACGTTCGCGTCCATAAGATTCGGCCTGTGATAGAGCAGCTAAATACGACATTTTCATCAGCTGCATTAGATTAACGACTTTATATAGATGAGCAGAAAAAGTGTTCAACTAAAATTGCACTTTTCCTAAACTAATATTTACCAAATAAAACTCACAAGTGGGGTTATAAGCTTCTTGTTCTCTGTAATCTTATGGGATACGCTTACTGATTTGAGGTCTATTCTGGACAAATAGAAAAAAAGACAAACCAGCCTATGAGCCTGATCTCGGAAAAAACAAATAACGTCGTTATACGTTTGTCGAGAGCTATACCAGGGATGAACAATCATATTGTATTTTTCGATAATTTTTATACATCCCTGCCTTTGCTAAATTATTCTAATAAACAGGGTATACAATGTGTCGGAACTATTCAGCAAAACAGGCTACCGAATTGTCGGCTCCCTGACAAAAAGGAACTTATAAAAACTTCTATTCCGAGAGGTACATATGAGGAACACGTTTCCCATTCAGATGGAGTAGACTTCTCGGCCACTGCGTGGAAAGATAATAAAGTTGTTCATTGCTATATGAATTTATTTTCTCATAAGATATAATTACAATGCTTCGGCTATCCGATACAAGATGTCGCTGTCATGTATTATGTCTTATTCTACATCGTGGTATCAAGATCGTTTTCCGTTTGGTCATACTCAATTGTAATTCACGAACAAATAATTACTTTCCACATAACAACACATACATTGTTTCGTTTCCATATATTACTATATGATATGAAGAGACAATAGTGGCAGATTTTTGAGAACTTTTATCTTTTATCGACTTACATTGGCGCCGAGCCTGTTGGAAAAGTATCAAGATACGATAAGACTAAGCAAATAATTGACATCCCTTGTCCCAAAATTGTGCAAGAATATAATATGCATATGGGCGGAGTCAGATCTGATGGATAGCTTTTTAGGACGTTATCCTTCGATCAACAATAACTAGATAAAGGGTGATGTACAAATCGAAGTTAAAAGCCGTCCGCGTAAATATATACTTATGTGTAGCTATTTGTTTACTAAGAAAAGGAGAAAAAAAGTGTTAAAACTGTTTAAAGTTCAACCTAATTACAACGATAACACCTTGTAATAAAGTCACAAATGTTCAAAATATTATCTAATACTTACGATAAAACGAGCAAGGTAATAAATTACCCCTCACAAACGAAAAAATAACATAAACAACATTTAGCGTGAATTCAACCTAAACACGTAATGAATAAAGTACGTTTTCCCGTTATTGTGCGTGTTTGAGTCTGGTGAGGCCAAACATTTGTATCACCGGTTTAAAATGGGTAATTTTGCTCAAAATTTGATATTATTAGTTAGTTTAAAGCTTAAAATATAACTTATTCAACATGTATTTAGCGAAAGTAAGATACTCCGGCCGTTAAATTGCTTTTTTGGGTATTATTTTTGCATCTTTTGAATACACTGCGGCATGTGAAACGGGCTTACATTGGCTGTGATTAGATATACTTATATATGTTATATGTAAACAATTTGTTAGCACTTTTTTAGGTTATTAAGTTTAAAATTTACTATAAAGTCTACAAACAATAAACATGAACAACGAGGAAATAGTGTTTTGTTTCGTTTCTTCTTAATATAAGTCGTTGTTAATATAAAAACGAGAAAGTGGTAATTCTAATGTTTTTGAATTATTTGGAAAAAAAAACTTTAAAATATAAGTACTTAACACCTGATTAAATGAAACAATAAGTAACTTTGAGGTTAGACAAAAAAAAGTGCTTCAGTTCAATAAAGTTAATCGACATCAGAAAATTGAAACTTCCAGACGTTCAACTAACATCGATATCAATTAGGTTACAATATCTATATGTAATGTATAATTATAAATGTATTTGTAACGTCTTGTGTTTTTCTGAGCTAATCACCAAAATCTTGTAGTGTATTATCTGTGGTACATATCATTTTATTTTTCTATAGATGCTGAGCAGTAGTAATAAAGTAAACAAAGGTAACTTAACATTGCTAATGCTGTTTAAGGAGTTAAGGAATAATGATGCAATTACAATTGAAAAATTAAAGACATTTTCAAAAATATATTGATATCAAGGCTAATATTATAAAGCTGGAGGGTTTGTTTCCTTGGTCGAACTTAGGAACTACTATGTAGTCCGATTTGAAAAATAACACATTTATCGAGGAAGGCTATTACCATTTTTCATCTAACGAAACAAATATAGAAGGTTCAGTAAAACAACGTCAGTAATCAGATCCATCAGTTTAATAATTACAATACTATAATTTCTAATACTACAAGAATCAGACCTGAATAAAAATTTCGTTCTTACAAATAAGGAAAGACTTTGTACAACGCCTTATTCTAATCAGTAACAGATTTACAACATCTGCCTCAATATCCTGTGGACTTAATTATATACAAATCGAAAAATGAGATCAGATAATTTACAAGAATAAAGGAAAATGTATAATTATACAATATTACAATACAAATCCAAAAACTAAAAGGATATTATAATAACACTTTAGTCAGTGTTCTCCAGAAAGTATTTTGAAGTGAGTTGTATTGACTTTTATTTAAGAACTATTCAGGTGCTTATTAAACATTACTTTTATATTTAAAAGTGCAGAATTATTACATAACGGCATATGTTTTTGTTATTTTTGGATTTTTTTATAATACGTACATTTAATTTAAAATGGGATTAATATCTCGCATATGATTTATTGATCTGAGAAGTAGGTTAGTATTTTTTTTTGTATTGTAAGCATGGCAAAATGACTGCACTGTGTCTGATGGTAAGCACAGCGCAATCCAAAAACAATAACGACCACCGAGTGACACAGTATCCAACGCCGGTCGCCGCTGTCATGCCGGCCTGCGAAAGGCTGGATAAGCACAGGCTGATCCCGAAACGCGACCCGCAGAAGCGAATCACTATGACGGGCTTTTTCGCTATATACATGGTGGTTGCGACCCAGTCAGGCTGTAAAACCCTACCACCCCGCATTCGCCATTGCCTCGTTCGTTATTCGGCAGGGTGCACCACGTGCAGGTGAGGTTGGTTTGGATGTCTCAAGTCTTCGATGTTATTCGACACCCCGTACACCCCAAAATATATAGCGCAATTCACCGTTCATGCCATGTGTAATGCGACTATTATTTAATATACCAGTTTTGACACTTTAGTATTCTATATTCAATTTTATTTATGAATAAAATTATGAGACTATGCGTGTGTAATTCGTATTTACTAATTTACACGTATTTTGAATGTACAGTTAAATTTAGTAAACTGTACTTTTATATTTCTTATATCAGTCTTCACTTGCAATTTTGCTACCGGCGCCTTTCAAAAGAAGCGACTGGCATGCCACCTATCTTCATCTGTATGTATTAGTTCATAATCTTTCCAGACGAACCCATAATACACAGAAGTTTAATCAAACCCTAATGAAGTAAGAATGAAGTAAGAAAGAAAATAAAAAGAATGAAGTAAGAAAGAGTAGTGAAGAAGCTAAGAAAAATATTTATGTATCTATTAATTGTTTCCACTGACATTTCTTGAGTTATTCCATATCGGGATGAAAAGTAAGTATTCTATGCCCTTGTGCAGGTTTCAGGCTAACTTTATGTTAAAATATCTTATGATGGCTTCAGAGGTTTACTTTTCAAAAGTAATAAAGGAGGGTTACTGTTTTATTTATAATATGAATATAGTATTGATATACCAGGTGAATGTTTAGACGGTAGCAATATTTATGGAGGAGAATCTGCGTTAGATTCTCGTTCTACATTTTTTTTAAATACATTTTACTAAAATTTTACAAAATACATGCTTTATATTTGACCTAATTATCTAGAAACATACAAAAATTATACTCAATCCTCTAAGCGTAATGATCGTCGGGTAAAGTGAAAATGAAGTGAAAGTGAAGCCAACAAATTAACAAAGGATAATTTTTCGAAGTTTGAACAAACAAATGGGTTTATTGTCCGTTTTATTATCGAAAGTTATTAATTCCGGGTTGCCTTTGCAGGTTTTATCGCCGGTCTTTCAGCCTAGGTTTATTTAAGTTATTATTTATATATTTGAAATTTTAACAACAAACTTTACCTAAGGTTATCTTTGTTGTCTATTAGTATTTGTTTTGGATATTATTATTTTATATGTTAAATGTGACCATGAAGTGTTATATCCTAGAATATTGCGAGTGTCTAAGGTTTCACCTGGTATATTCACGAATAATGTAGAGTCGAATCGATGATGGCATAGTTGATAGCGTGTTCGGACACAGCCTCGATGGACGTAGGTTCGAAAGCTTGCAACTGAGTCTAAGCTTCCGGTGAAGCAATACATCTTGATGCAACCACAGCATTATCGTAGGGTGTTTTCTAAGACTGTCTAGCTACCTACCACCTTCAAGTTGGTGTGTTCCGGTAGCTGCACTTGACAGCCAGTCCCATGTAGGTTTGGCGTATTTACCGTCTTATAATCATATAAAGTATAAAAAAGAACTTAAACTATATGAACATACGTATCCAAATTAATTAAATTATACAGAATTTCCATATTATTTATCATCATCATAATCCTCCCTTTTACACCATTCCTCTTTATTCAGTGCCAGTCTTGTCCAGATTTCCCCCACAAGATATCTGATGTCGTAGATGCTATTGGTCTTTCACACATTTCGCCTTCCCTCTCTCGGCCACCACTCGGTCAAGAGCCTACTACACCTGCCATCACCACATCTGGCCAAGTGGCCTGCCCACCACCATTTTAGTTGAGTTATACGTACACCGATATCCTGTACGTTCGTGGTTTTTCGGATGTCTTTATTTTTTAATCTAGCACTCAAGGTAATGCCTATCATGGCACGCCCCATCGCACGCAACCCTCATGTTGTTCATAGTTTCTTTTGTGAGCGTCCATGCTTCAGCACTGTATATCATTGTGGGCAGAATACATTGGTTATAAGACGGATCATAGTATTTTTGCGCCTATTTAATGCTTTTCGAGTTTGGATTTTATTTCGTTTCAGATACTTTGACGACGGAAGTCCGTTGACAACGCCTTCTACGAGTATGTCTTAATTTTATATTGTTGTGGGTTATTAAACGGAACCGATTTTGATAAGATATAACCGATGTTTCAGGAGATTGAAGTGCTAAAACACATTCCATTGTGTATGTGGTTCATACTTAACAAACCTTAAAGTTAAGTATAACACACCCCTGTGACTAAAATATGTCAATTAGATATACTTATATATGTTATATGTAAACAATTTGTTAGCACTTTTTTAGGTTATTAAGTTTAAAATTTACTATAAAGTCTACAAACAATAAACATGAACAACGAGGAAATAGTGTTTTGTTTCGTTTCTTCTTAATATAAGTCGTTGTTAATATAAAAACGAGAAAGTGGTAATTCTAATGTTTTTGAATTATTTGGAAAAAAAAACTTTAAAATATAAGTACTTAACACCTGATTAAATGAAACAATAAGTAACTTTGAGGTTAGACAAAAAAAAGTGCTTCAGTTCAATAAAGTTAATCGACATCAGAAAATTGAAACTTCCAGACGTTCAACTAACATCGCTATCAATTAGGTTACAATATCTATATGTAATGTATAATTATAAATGTATTTGTAACGTCTTGTGTTTTTCTGAGCTAATCACCAAAATCTTGTAGTGTATTATCTGTGGTACATATCATTTTATTTTTCTATAGATGCTGAGCAGTAGTAATAAAGTAAACAAAGGTAACTTAACATTGCTAATGCTGTTTAAGGAGTTAAGGAATAATGATGCAATTACAATTGAAAAATTAAAGACATTTTCAAAAATATATTGATATCAAGGCTAATATTATAAAGCTGGAGGGTTTGTTTCCTTGGTCGAACTTAGGAACTACTATGTAGTCCGATTTGAAAAATAACACATTTATCGAGGAAGGCTATTACCATTTTTCATCTAACGAAACAAATATAGAAGGTTCAGTAAAACAACGTCAGTAATCAGATCCATCAGTTTAATAATTACAATACTATAATTTCTAATACTACAAGAATCAGACCTGAATAAAAATTTCGTTCTTACAAATAAGGAAAGACTTTGTACAACGCCTTATTCTAATCAGTAACAGATTTACAACATCTGCCTCAATATCCTGTGGACTTAATTATATACAAATCGAAAAATGAGATCAGATAATTTACAAGAATAAAGGAAAATGTATAATTATACAATATTACAATACAAATCCAAAAACTAAAAGGATATTATAATAACACTTTAGTCAGTGTTCTCCAGAAAGTATTTTGAAGTGAGTTGTAGATGGAGGTGGCCATTATTAAAGAAATTTATAATGCAATGCATAGTTTTTACGCTATGGGTAATAGGTTATTGTAGATATAATTATTCTGCTGTTCGTTATCCGTTACCCGTTATTATTACCAGCCAGTGCTATCGCAACTTACGACAAACGAGCATTACGCAACAATCTATAGATATGAAAAGTAATTTACATAGATCGTACTCAAACTCTTGATACTAACAACTAATATTCATTTAATTACCGATTGCAAAAGGTTTTATGTAATAAATCACCAAATAGCAGAATAATTGACAACAGTTAAGTTAAAAATCGTTGTAAAATAACAGCGGATTTCATTATTGACATGTAGCCGTTATCGTATTCAAAGCAATGTATAATTACATTAATATAAAATACTCAACTATAACTTTGTCTATACAACAGGAATACCACTTTTTATAAGTTGAGATCGTAACCTGTTTACACGAGCACGCTCTTACTTTCGAAATCTTTTACATAAAGAAAACAACGGACAGATTTATTTTACGAGATTGTTTTCCACGGAATCACTTCACTTAATGGCATATAGTTCTAGTATACGTATTTCGATAACTTAAAACTAAAAGGCACCGTTTATTAGGATTTAATATCAGTCTTTTCAATTGTCACACTGAATATTAATATTTGCTAATTTTCCTCTTCGGCGTCGAAATTGTCGATGGGGAAGTTTGGATTTAGCAATGGACTATTCCCGTTGCTCCCACTCGGCGAGGTGTTAACCGACGATATACCCACGAGATTGTGGGTCAAGCTGTGACGTCTGAGGTCACAGTTTCTCCTAAACACTTTCCCGCACGACGAACAGTTGTACGGCTTTATGTCTGTGTGCGTAAGGAGATGGGTTAGGTTCAGTAAAACAACGTCAGTAATCAGATCCATCAGTTTAATAATTACAATACTATAATTTCTAATACTACAAGAATCAGACCTGAATAAAAATTTCGTTCTTACAAATAAGGAAAGACTTTGTACAACGCCTTATTCTAATCAGTAACAGATTTACAACATCTGCCTCAATATCCTGTGGACTTAATTATATACAAATCGAAAAATGAGATCAGATAATTTACAAGAATAAAGGAAAATGTATAATTATACAATATTACAATACAAATCCAAAAACTAAAAGGATATTATAATAACACTTTAGTCAGTGTTCTCCAGAAAGTATTTTGAAGTGAGTTGTAGATGGAGGTGGCCATTATTAAAGAAATTTATAATGCAATGCATAGTTTTTACGCTATGGGTAATAGGTTATTGTAGATATAATTATTCTGCTGTTCGTTATCCGTTACCCGTTATTATTACCAGCCAGTGCTATCGCAACTTACGACAAACGAGCATTACGCAACAATCTATAGATATGAAAAGTAATTTACATAGATCGTACTCAAACTCTTGATACTAACAACTAATATTCATTTAATTACCGATTGCAAAAGGTTTTATGTAATAAATCACCAAATAGCAGAATAATTGACAACAGTTAAGTTAAAAATCGTTGTAAAATAACAGCGGATTTCATTATTGACATGTAGCCGTTATCGTATTCAAAGCAATGTATAATTACATTAATATAAAATACTCAACTATAACTTTGTCTATACAACAGGAATACCACTTTTTATAAGTTGAGATCGTAACCTGTTTACACGAGCACGCTCTTACTTTCGAAATCTTTTACATAAAGAAAACAACGGACAGATTTATTTTACGAGATTGTTTTCCACGGAATCACTTCACTTAATGGCATATAGTTCTAGTATACGTATTTCGATAACTTAAAACTAAAAGGCACCGTTTATTAGGATTTAATATCAGTCTTTTCAATTGTCACACTGAATATTAATATTTGCTAATTTTCCTCTTCGGCGTCGAAATTGTCGATGGGGAAGTTTGGATTTAGCAATGGACTTTTCCCGTTGCTCCCACTCGGCGAGGTGTTAACCGACGATATACCCACGAGATTGTGGGTCAAGCTGTGACGTCTGAGGTCACAGTTTCTCCTAAACACTTTCCCGCACGACGAACAGTTGTACGGCTTTATGTCTGTGTGCGTAAGGAGATGGGTTTTGAGATTCGATCGTTGGTTGAAACTCCTGCTGCAAACCGGACATTTGTGTGGGGACTCTTCCATGTGTAGGATTTTATGTACAGCCAATGTTCGTGACTGACAGAACCCTTTACCGCATTCGAGACATTTGAAGGGCTTTTCCTTGGAATGAATATACCTGTAAACAATTTTTTTCTCTTTTAAAATAGCGTCTTCAAATTTAAATATTGCAACAAACGACGCCCCTTTATATTATAATTAAATACACAATATAATAGTATTAATCTTTTAAAATTACGGTGTATGGGTTGTCCATAATTATTTTCATCTTAAACAGCTTAACTGATTTATTTTGTTGATTCCTTTTGAACTGATGAGGTTTTTAGATGGTTCTTAGTTATGATTGGACTTCATAGATGACAACACTGTCGAAAATAGTGCTTTTTTAGTTTTCCACCCAATTTTTTTTTTGGTTCCTTAGTATAAAAACATATTCCCGAACTTTCAGCCGGCCAGTACCTTTCAGTATATCTAACTCAATATAGATTTATCTTATTAACGAATGATTAGGGCCTATGACAGGACAACGTTTACCTACGGGTCAAGTACTACATTGTATAAATTGATATTTCTTATAAATGTTTATACCAAAAAAGATACAAATTCATAATGGGTAAGTAATAAATTAATAATATTCCATTTTAATGAGCGCTTTAAAAATTTAAGTCCAATTTCAATTCAGTTTTAAAATTCTCACACCAAATAATGACTGTAACGAATGCATTATTATGTAAAATCAACTATCAACAACCAACAGACATGCCGGCCATCAAATACCACAACAAAAGTCTCTATATTTAATCACTTCTGATAAGCACGCATATCCTAGTTCTCCATTAGACAAGAATAAATAAAACCCACAAAACTCCAAAGTGCCTAACACTAGAATGTACAGTTTAATTACAATTTCAATTGATGTTAAGTGACAACGTGTTGCAAGAGAGTAACATGTTTAGAAAGAACGGAGTCTTCAGTGCATTTGCTGGAATAGCGACAAGGCTTAGTGATATACGTTCGATTTGAGGGTGATAGTCAACTAGGCCGACATTAAGGAAGCCCTACCACTGTGCTATGGTTTTATCAGAATGTTGTCCTTCATTGAAAGTTCAGGCTGATTGTAATTTTCAACGCGTATATCCAAACTTCTGAACTTCTGAAGTACAAACTGAATCGAGTTTGCTTTTGAACTTCTTATTATTGTCCTAATACATTACGAAATTATGTGTCTGATTCGAAATTATAGTCGAAACATTATTATTTCTGCAATAAAGCGATAACTACTCTTTTTTCAGATGAAAAAACAAACGGTTGTTATATTAATATGACTTTATCTGTTAAGGTGAATATCAGAACTATTCTTCAAAAGTAAACTTTATCTATGCTTAGTAAATATCATAAAAATAGTTATATAATAAAATTTGTTATTATATTATAATTTTTTTAATTTATTAATAAATTTATTAGATAAAGCTTTAACAATAAAGTAATATTTAATTATTACTAACCAATAATCTGTGATATATTTTTAAAGAAGTAAACTTGTACATTTGGTCGGGATGATTACCTAATTTGTTGAACTCTTGATCCTATCCTTAAAATTCTCTCGTTAATATGGTACATTCTCTTGCATAGGCTATTACTATTATATTATTTAATTTTACACTTTAGGTAAAGCGAACGGAGATATTGTCGCTTTCTAGTCGTTTATACTTTTAGAACAAAATACTCCTCAAATATTTATATTTCATGTAATCAACTAAATAGTTCGTAATAAATTTAACTCCGAATGTTACACTTATGTTTTATACACGTGTAGGTGTAATTAATATGTACATAGTAAATTATATATACGTAGGCATAAAATATGGAAAAACCAAAGCATCTATAACCTCAGTCATAAATATCGAAGTCAAACACGTAACAACTAATTTTAAATTAAATGTTGGTACAAAAGCCTATAATTAACACACCAGACAACGTATAATCAATTACACGAGACCCAACGATTGAGTTCCAAATCTGAGAAATCGAATTGAACGTAAAATAAACAAATTAACTTGTAACAAACATACGACGGATTCATAATAACCTAATATATGTTTATATGGGATTAGTTAGAGTACAGATGACGAATTAAATATAATATTCAATATAAAAAACATAAGACAATATAGCCTTTAAGCAAGGCCCGCGCGCAGTCAAGTGTGCCGTGGCCTGGCACCGTCGCTTTATCATGTTAGGCCTAACTCAAAGCAACGTCGCCATTTTAACTAATTAAGCTTGCAATGCGGTGTGATCGTCTATAAAATTTTGATTATATAATTGATAGTCACGCTTTGTAATTCCGTTCATAGCATATAATAATTAGCGACAAGAAAATTACCGAACAAGCAACAAATTAATTCAAAACCATTATCCAAATTTTAATCTATACAAAAAATTCTCGAACATTGAAACTTGATCTTGTAAGCGGTATTTTAAGATATGTATATTGTAGTTTTTTTTTGTCATCCATATTAATCCTCACGTCAGGATCACCACGTGCTTTGTTAAAACCCGTCGAATGCCCGCTCTGGCCCATTGTAATGTATCGTGTCAACGGATATCGATTGAACATCGACAGTTTGGACCGACCCGAGCTCGGGTTAACCCTCCGGCGTCTACACGAAATTTATTTTATTGCCACAGAGATACGGTGATTTGGGAGGAAATCGCCGAGAGACAGGTGTTAAAAATTCAACACCTTTAGCTCTTTTTTGGTGGGGATGTCGAACAGATAAGTGAGCGGAGAATAGATTTAGAGCTGTTTATTATAATATTATTATCATATTTATTGTATTCGAACAGAGAATTGTGGGTGTTTGGAATTCGAATCGTAACGGTCACCTACAACTTATTTAAGTATTGTGAGAACGTGCATTTAAAGATAAATGTTTTGATATACAGAGTTATGTGTCGAGATTTATAAGGAATTCAGAGGAGTCGAAGAAGAGATTAAAACGAAAGCTAAAATTAAAACATCCTCTCGTGGGATTAGCGGCGGTTTTGTGTAATAATTTACGAGCGTGACGAACGACTTGTCGATACCATCTGCTCGGCCCGCACATAATCCTTTTTGTTTTAAATATTTTTCCTTACCCATATTATTCAAAATCTTCGCAAAACATTTTGACACCGAAATTCCGTGACTAAAATATATTATTTATATCGTGCACCATTTTCAAGGATTATTAGGACATTTGTACAATAATTTTATCTAGTTAAAGACATTCCATCGAATTGTATTTCTTCGAATGAAGACAGCCTGAGTGATTCCTATTCATAATGAGAATATAATAAGACATAGGGATTATAAAAAGAAGGTATGATTATATCATGAAACAAAAATTAGTGAAGAATAAACTTTTATTAAATGATTTTTAACATGTCATTTTATTAGATAATTTAAGTTAATATACTTAGAAATGAGCCTCTTCATGTTAATTTAATCTGTTACGAGATTTCTTTAAATTTGTATCAACGGTAATAGTAGATAAAATAAAATAAACGCGGTCATATAATAAAATTATAGTGCTAATAAAATTGAAATATTATCCGGCTGAAATGAATGTTTTAGTGTTATCAGATCCGAAAACTATTGGATAAAGCATTAAGATTTAATAATAAAATATTATGTATTTATTAATACATAGATAAATAAAGTAAACATAGACCACACAAATACGTCATACTACATATACCTTGTTTAAATAAATATATAATAAATACGTTGTATACTTTACCTGTGATCTCTAAGGTGATCTTGCCGTCGGAAAGCTTTTCCACAAATGTCGCAAGAATATGGCCTCTCGTCTGTATGTGTTCTTTCATGTATGAGTAAATTATAAGACTTTGTGAACTGCCGATTACAAAATTTACAAATGAATTGTTTCTTTGTCCTAGGTCCGGTTCCAGATGTCTTTTGTTTATTAGATATACTGCTACTTGATGATGTAGAACTATTCGTAGATTTCGAAGAGTTGGATGCTTGAGGAGACAACGGCGCTTGCGATGGGCTACCATTAATCTGCTGTTGATACATTGCATTCATCAAAAGGCTTGGATATCCATTATCTAAATTTTGTGGTGAATTGTAACTATATCCTTTGGAGGTTGACTCTAAATGTTGTTCTAATGTGAATTCATCTTCATTATCTAATAATGCTAGATCTTCTTCAACTTCTTCTGATAGATCAACATCTTCAGCAGCTATAGCATCGGATAAAGGATATTCTTCCGGTGTTTTTGGCGAGTACTCTTTAGAAGTGCTATCTACAGCATCAATCTCACTTATTCTTGCACTCGCAGTAGCTATCTTTAAAATATCTTGTTTAGATGAACTACTATTTTCAGAAGTATTACATTGGTTTGTATTGTTAACAGATGATACAGAGGTCAGACGTTGTAATGTCAGATAAGATTCCAGAGCTTGTAAATTTAAAGCGGCAGCCGCAGCTGAATTGGACGGCAAAAGCGCAGCTTGTTGCAATGAGTTCATCATTGCATTCTGAAGTGATAATACAACACCTTGCAATGATCTCTGCAGCATGTTTTCTTGTAACAGTGCCGCAGATGCAAGAGACAAGTTTATGTTTGACGATGAAGAAGTAGAACTCTTACTTGTATTTGTTTTATCCGATTGCGGAGACGGCGGGTCCAACAGGGTGCTCATGTCCGTCTTGCTGTCTTGTATTTGCAGATTGTTCTTCAATTTGATAATAGCGCTTTCAAGTGAGTTCAATGTTGTTTTATTTGACCTCGAAGAACTTTGTTCTTGCATCGTGTTTAAAGTGATATCATCGATTTTCACTAGTGGCGCACGTGTTGGAGGACGGGGTGGGGAGGTTATCGCGTGCACGTTTACTGTTCGAAAGCACGCTTCGTTGTAGCGTGCGAGGCGGCTGTGCGGCGCGGTGCGACTGAACCGGCGGGCAGCCTGCGTCCGCCCCGCCCCCACCTCGTCTCTTCGCTGTCTTCCCGCCTCACAAAGCTCTCTATTTTAGGTAACTCTTTGTACAGTAATGGTCACCTCACGGTGCCCTAACGACAGACACGTCCATGAGAACATTGTACCAGATTTGTTGGTACCCTTTACGACTGTAATGAGGTTCTGAATGGATTCGGTCGGACTATGGGAAAGCAATGTGAACCAATCGGCCAGGCATGTTTTGTCAGTGGTCCACGCGCATCATTTACTGGGATAAATAATCGATTGAGGTTATTCATGGCGATCTTCTTTACGTAGTTCTTTGTACCGCAGATACGAGATGTTTCTTTATTCTATTTTGTCCAATCATTCGCAACATCATCTGAAAAATAAGTAAAATATTATAATAATAACGTTTATTATTTGCTTTTACTGGATATATTTCTCTAACTTGTGTAATATATGTGTTTATCTTGCTTGCTAATTATTTAGGGTTATTTTGTCATGTAACTTGTTGGCTGTCACAGTAATAGCAACTAACTAATAAATTAGAACTGTCTACAATCACTGCTTTACTTGTATAATTCAAGTTTAAAATTTGTCTTCAAAAAATCCCTATAAAAAAGTTAATAAGACAGAAAACAGTAGGGAGATCTTCAAAAATATTGACAGAAGGGACATATTGAAGATCCGATGTTCATTTGTTATTATAATTAAAGTACATAAATATTTAATATATATGTCCGTGTAAACTTTAAAATGGCGTTATTGATATTATTTCTTCTATATTTGTTATTTTATTAGCTGTAAGGTCACCTGTTAACTTAAAATGAAATAAATGATTATATAATTAATTGTAAATTAATTTATTCATCCTTAGTACACCCGTACGAATCCGGGGTTAGTAGTTAATATTAAAGTATGTTTGTACATATTTATTTGCAGGTTTAAAAATTAATTGTGTTTTTGGACGATAAATAATTATGAAGAGTAATGGAGTCGTAAAGTTTGTTTACTTGTTTGGAACTTGAGTCACGGATGGATATAAAACATTTATGTTTCGAACAAAAATATTGATATTTGTAGAGACATCAAATTTGATTACATTTTTTTTTAATATTAACATGACTCCTTTTCATAATACGATAGACGTATAGAGATGCTTTTGTTTTGTCGATTGTATACTTAACAGAATTGAATTGTAGACAAAATTGAAGCACGCCTAACAACCTAAGGATAGTGTTCTAAGATATTTCTTGTAGTTATTATAAAACAATAATAATGAATTTGTATAAAAAATCACATATTAATTTGGAATTATTGGCACAAGTTTTGATTTTTACTGTTATACTTAAAATGTGTGAAGTGAGAGCACAACAATTTTAATATATAATAATAATTACCTATCCACACACGAAAGGAACCTAGTAAGACCTTAACAGCTTCACAGGACTACTAAGGCGAGCGTATAAGGCACTCAACCGATTTAATTTTGACAACTAGCTCAAAGGTCACGGCACCTCGGCTTGGGCTGTTGCCTGATTCATGCAGCTCGCAACGAATCTGAGGTAACCTAAGCTAATCTTCATATTCATACTTATATACGTTGTTGAAACATATATGTGTGTGTACCAAGCATACATACCTCAATAACTCCTATATGTATTTTGTTTCAGATATATTTTCTAAGTTATTTCAGTTCGATAAGGGAAAAGAATAAAACCCTTCCACTTTCAATGAGTAAGCGTGGTGCGTTCTTTTTTTTTTGTCACTGTATTCGCGCGTACAGCAACAACTCCCATATGTATTTTGTTTCGGATACATTTTCTAAGCTATTTCAGTTCGATAAGGGAAAAAATAAAACCCTTCCACTTTCATGTGTAAGCGTGGTGCGTTCTTTTTTTGTGTCACTGTATTCGCGCGTACAGCATACTCAAGGGCTCCACACCGAGGAAACGGACCTAGGCTTGAGCCCCTGCTGAGGGGGACCTAGGTTGGTAAAGGGGGGGCCTAGTCTGGTAGTAACTCTTTTTGGCCGGGGGTTACGCGTAATACCTATAGTCAAGAGCTTAATACAAAACAAAATAAAAATATTATTAGACGAATGCGATTGGCATTTATTTTATTCTTAAGCTACCTCGATATTATATACATAATAAAATAGGTATTTATACCTAAATTTGTGTTCTGCGTAACTAATTCAGAGCGGTCAATAAGTTTAGCGAGGACTATGCATCATGAATTATTGTTACCTTCAGATAATTTCTAATGTTTTCGTATTCGTTGCCAGGTGTCTTTCTACTTCAATTTCCAAGTAAGGTTTTTACATTTAGCAATCACTTGTTCACAGACGGCGCACAGAAACAATGGGCCTGCCCATGCTCCAATAGAGCGTGATAATTGCAACCATTGACACAAGGAACTATGCAATCATATAACGTTTAGCTGGAAGATTTCTACCTGTAATTGCAACAAGCGATATAGTCAGACTTTATAATTGTGTACAATTTATTCCATACTATATTTTGCTCCCGGCTTCGCTCGTCTTAAGAACATATAATCCTCGGGAACATTTTTTTTTCTAGATGAAAGGTATATTTCTTTGTACACCTGACAAAGTGTATGTAAAATTACATGGTGATTAGTTGAGTAGATAAGGTGAGAAAACGTAATAAATAACGAATCTCATCGTCAGAAGATAATATTAGTTAGTATAGGTAAATCAAAGTGAAGGTATAATGCGTTAGAAAAAAAATATTCCTCCCGATGAAATAACGGCAGATAACCATATGTACCAACCAGCCTGTCTCTCCAAACAGAGCGTGTTCATGCCCACGCTCGCGTAATCACAGATCACGCCGACGTGGTCTGGGGGTTAATTTCGCTCCTGTACACCAGATTAGGCCCCCCTCGGCAGTTACTCAAGCCTAAGTCCGTTCCCTTGAGCCCTTGAGTGGTTTTATTTTTTCCCTTATCAAACTGAAATAGTTTAGAAAATTATCCGATACGAAATATATATAAGAGTTGTTGAGGTATGTATGCCTGGTACACATATTTGTTTCAACAACTCATATATGTATGAATAGTTAGCTTAGCTTAGGTTAGCTAAGTAGGTCTTCGAGTCCTTTCTCGACTCTCGCGAATTGCATGTATCAGGCAACAGCCAAAGCCGAGGTGTGCCGCGCACCCTTGAGCTAGTTGTCAAAATAAAATCGGCTGAGTGCCTTAAGCGCTCGCCTTAGTAGTCCGGTGAAGCTGTTAAGACCTCGCATGGTCAATAGCGTAGTCAGTTCGAAAAAAAAAATCTGGATAAGTTGGATTTACTACAATTATTGCCTCAGAAAAATTACTACAGTAGACATTATTGTCAGTAGGTTTATTACAATGAAAGTGTAACTGAATAAAAAAGTAAATAAATATGTATTTGATAACCTCGAAAATGGAAGTAATGAACGCATATAGATACTTTGTAAGAGACAAAAATCATTGCAAAGGCACATTCACATTGTTTTGGTATATGTCCCTGATGCACAGCTAGGATTTAACAAAAGAATACACCCATAGTTATACACAATAATCACGACACATGATAGGAATGAAGCACGACACACAGCAGACGGTTTGCGCACGCGCGGCGCGGTTCTCACGCCTCCACTGCCCGGAGGCACATAGAACGATACAAAATTAATTTATACACGACTAGGATCAACATATTTCGTTAGAAAATGGTACAATTTACACGCAATATTGCTGGTGTATGGAAAAGGAACGTATAGGTATTTTACATTTATTCCTCATTTCTTCAATGAATTTAGACGGTCCTGAGTTAGATAATCTTTGTTCAGAATTATTACCGTTACTTGCAGCCCTCGTCAATCTTTTTGACCGCTCTGAATGTAGCTGTAAGTTTGGACTTACATTATTATAGGTAGCATTTATTTATTCTTAAGTTGTTTCGATGTATAATAATATTTATTTACACCTAAATTTGTTGTCTGCACAACTGTATTTCGAACGGTCAATAAGTTTGACAGAGACTATATAATAAATATCGCTGTTAATAAAATCTATAACACAACAATAATCATACATTAATTACTTAAGCTTAACTCAATTTCCTTATTATACCTATTACAAATATCAGGAATATTTGAATGTAAATAGAACCAGAAACCTATGAATTTGTCCTTTTTACTGACATCTATATCTATTAATCCCTTGTATTGAGATGTTTACGTTTTCGTTTCCTTTATTTGGCTAATCCAGTCCTATACTATGATAAAGATGACATGCAAACTAAACTTCAATATTTTCTCCAACTTGAGCTTAACATCATCATCTTCTTACCCTTATCCCACCTAAGTAGGGTCGGCACAACATGTTTTCGTTTTCCACGCTCGCCTATCAGATGTCATCTCAGTCATCACACCTTTTACACAAATATTTTTTTTCACACAATCCATCCATCCTTTTTTCGGTCTTCCTCTACTCTTATATCCATCGACCGTCATACTCAAAGCTTTTCTAGTTACATGGTCTTCATCTCTCCTCATAACATGCCCATACCATGCTAACCTATTACTCCTTATCTTATCTGTTACTGGTACTGTTACTGAGCTTAACAATTACTTTTATTGCAACAACTTAAAGTTGAATAAATAATTTGTAGTTAAGAAATAACACATGTAAAGCGTTTGATTCAGAATATTTACACGAATAATTACTAACTTAAAATTCTTAGAAGTACATTCAAAATACAAATTAAATTTTTGGTTCTTCACTATTTTGGAAAGCAATTTGATCTTATGAAGCTAAGAAAATAAATGGCAGTAGTTTCAATTGCTGTAATTTACCATAAAAACTATACTATCTGTCTTGTTTTTATTACCAAGATAAGATTGAGTTATGGATAGTCATTTATTTTTATGCCTACCTAAATCTAAACAAATGTCGTGTCGTATACGTACAACGATTAATGCAAAGAAACTGGCTCACAAGCAACAACATTTTTTAATTAAAAGGTAAGGAGTTACGATAACTCTCCAGAAGTTTACGACCAACATTTGATAAGCGTGATATCTAATACAAACCATGCTTTTAATGACGAAACGTAAGTTCTGAAAGAGCATTCCATTTTTATAGGTTATTGTGAAAGTCCTCAAAAAACGAGTTTGATGTTCATTCTAGTGTAGTGCAGTCTTGTAGCTTTCTCCGCACCATTTTATGATTTACTATCTCGCTAAACGTGTTCAATGATTTTTCGATGTGTTTTATACTGAAGCTATATTTTATAGAATTATAATGGGAGTTTAAGGACTCATATTATGAATCACATAAAGCGTAGGATGAACACAGCGTATAGGAAATAGAAGGAAGTATTTAGATTATATCATAAGGTTTAAAATAAAATGTAATGTTGAATGTCTGAATAATTGGAGACAATTAAAAATGTTTCGATCTTAACAGTTATTTCAACGGAACCGGGTAAATGGTTAATAATATCATTACATATTATAAAATAAAGTCCTCTGCTATGCCTGTGTGTCTGTCTGTTTGCGATAAACTCAAAAACTACTGAACGAATTTTCATTCGGTTTTCGCCAGTAGATAAAGTGATTCATAAGAAAGGTTTATGTATATAATTTGTTGTTTTTTTTTATCCTCAGGGCAGATTTTTTTTTTTCGAACTGACTACGCTATTTACCAAGCAAGGTCTTAACAGCTTCACCGGACTACTAAGGCGAGCGCTTAAGGCACTCAGCCGATTTTACTTTGACAACTAGCTCAAGGGTGCACGGCACACCTCGGCTTTGGCTGTTGCCTGATACATGCAATTCGCGACCTATCTGAGCTAACCTAAACTAAGCTAACTATTCATACATATATGAGTTGTTGAAACATATATGTGTACCAAGTATACATACCTCAACAACTCCTATATATATTTCGTATCGGACTCAGGGCAGAATAACGTCCACCAGGCCCGCTAGTACTCAATATTATAATACGCATGATGTATATTGGATTTTATTTTATATATAAGTTTTATCATATTTTCACATATACCTAGTCGTATTATAAGTTCTGTTATTATTTTTATTTTTAATTGTCGAACGCTATATATATTCTATGACTAATTTTGAAAATAGAACGTTCGCGCTTTCCGAAAATAAAAAAGAAATTCATTTTTGCAATTTTTTTTGCATTTCAACATTCTGCAAAATTTGAAAGTAACACTAAGGCTTATTCATCGCATTATCATACGGTGCATTAAAGATTCAAGCTTCGAAGATCATAAGAGAAGCAGCCGACCTTGCACAGTCAGGACACCAAGAGTCATCAAAACTGTGAAGGCGCGAATCTAGCAAACTGTCATAAGTAAGCAAAAAATCTTACCTCTTCAGAAGGGGCTAAGCAAAACCGCAATAAAAGAAAGTGTTAAATGAAGATTTGAAACTACGAGGTTATCGCAAAAACGGATTATTAACATATCTATATCGCCGAAAGTCAATTCAAATTATTACAAGACCTACTTAAAATATGTAGAATGTATTTATTGGTCATTGCTTAATAATTCTTTAACATATTTAATCTAAAGCATAGTCTTCTAAACTCAGAATTTTAAACTAATCACACCATCTACGCTTCACAACTGCTCACAACATTTACCCCAATAATAACTCACAAACAATTTGCAACGACGCAAAATATGAAACCCATTACGATGTAATAGTCGCCATATATCCGAGATACCGTCCGAAATTATGCACTTAATCAAAACCAGTTGGACTATTATATCCCACACCCGTTGATCTTCCTCCGCAAAATTTTATCTTAGTTTAATGTATGGTAATAGGCTTCAAGTACGGGTGTAAGTATGGCGATGAAAGCGGGCAGAATCAGGAACAAAGTGCCTTCCTTTCTTAGATATTGTACCTATAAACGACTTGAAAGAATGTGCTAAAATATATTCTGTAGTCTTCTTGTAACAATTTATTTCCTTTTTGGTACTGGACAACGCGGCCTATTTTATTAAATCTATCCGAAGACACATTGAACTATTTAGTTTTAAATGGGTGATTTTTTAATATATTTTTTTTATGTTGTCTGTAGACTTTCCCCAGAAATGTGACATAATATATCCAATACAGTTTTTAAGTGTAACATCAAACATTTTTTTTTATGTCATAAGTGGCAAACGAACATGTTGGTCGCCTGATGTAAAGTGATCACCACTGTCCATGGACACTAACAACACCAGAGGAGTCGCAAGTGCGTTGCCACTCTTTGGGCAAAGGAAAGGGAAAGGGTTAGGGGAGGGAGAGGGAGAGGAGAGAGAAGAGGGGAGGGGAGGTGGGTCTCCGGCGCTCTCACTGACCGAACGAAACGCAACAATGCAAGCACTGTTACTTCACGTCGGTTTTCTATGAGAGGGTGGTACTACCCCGGGCGAGCCGACCCATTTATGCTGAAACCAGTAATAGTTTCAGCGTGGCTCTACCAACATTATATTGATAGCTTATCTGACAACAGATGGCGAGTGTTTTTTTCTATTCATAATTTTATTTATTTACAGGAAGCTTGAAAATACAAAATATTTCATCTATGTAGTCCGGTGAAGCTGTGAAGACCCTGCCAGGTCAATAGCGTAGTCAGTTCGAGAAAAAAAAAATTTCGTACACACTCATCTTTATCACTCATTACATTATAATGCCAGAAAACAATTAACTTACCCGGCAAAAATAATGTCAACTATTTTCTTTCACACATAATGTGTTCTTTATAGTTTTGACATATATTTATTTGTTTTCATTGTGTATGGTTTTTGACCGTTGCAACTTAACAATAAACATTTCTAATATGATATACATATGATAAAATAATAATTGTGTTTATATGTGTGTGATGGTGCACCGCAAGAACGACCTACAACAGCTGGTTCAGTGGTTTACCGTGTATGTATGGAAATACAGTATTGAATGTTGAATCAGGCCATCCCGGGTCAGGTAGGGTAAGATTACGATCAAGGGATATGTTTAGGTTACCGTAGGCCGGAGGGGACGTCGGGGAGGCTGAGGCGGAGGAGGAGTAAACGGAAGTAACCGAAAAATCATTGGCGGGGTGACGGCGAAGGGGTTTACCTCTCTTCTGCCGGCCGAACCCAGGGGGGAAGTGGGTTTGCACGGGTTTGGCGGGCTGGGAGGCAGTCTTGCAACCAGACTGCCTCAGCCGGGTGCGGCGTGGGAAACGCCTGCCGCCGGGGGTGTAGCGGAGCATGCTCGCGCTGTCCCGCGACACTACCATAGTGTGGTGTAGGTTGTCGTGGAGTTAAAGTCGCCGAAAAGCACCGGCAGCTGCGTCCCAGCACGCAGTTGGCGGTCGACTCAGCTCAGGCCCACCCCCAGGGGCCTGACAGTCCAAGATGGATTTTCAATCCACGTTAAAAAAAAAGGCCATCCCGAGTCCCAAGATCGTCGTGGAGGGCAACTCTCGCCCTCCCATAAGGGGTCTACGATTTTGACCGCGATGAGGCTCCGGTTGAGACCTGGCCTATAGGTGATCGAAAGTACCATGGGATTTTAGTCCGTGCAAGTCGCACATACCCCACCCTCAGCTGCCCGGCTAGGGTGGGAATCCGTAGGGATGTATCCATGTAAAAAAGGCCATCCCGGGTCGTTTGGATATTCGCTATAACTCATAGTTTACTTGGTTTAATTGTAATGCGTTATTTTGTAATTGTAATTTTATAACCATTATCTGACATAACTGAATTATTATACTAATTTTAAATGTATTTTTTAATTTTCTCGTTACTGATTAGCATATAGAGAAAACAGATATTATATTTATCTTAGATAATGATCTAAAAAGTGTTCTGTCTGCCAATAAAATTTCAAAATCGTTTCAATTATTTTGGAGATTAACCGAGACAAACAACAAACATTTCAATTTTATTTATTGAATGAATTGAATGTGAATGAATCTTGCATTCCACTGGTATTTATGTTTATATCAATGACAACTATATAGATATTATTTACAATACAAACACGGCTGTTTAACGGAACCCTAGAAGGCCCATTATCTAGAAAACGCGTCAGAAAACATATTGGGAATCTCATATTATGATTATAATGTATTGGACTGCATTCTTATATGAGAGCATTATCTGAGAGCACAGAAATAGAAAATAGAGATCCGAACATATAGGTTTTATCAAAGGTTTAATTAAAAGTGAAAAAGATGCAAGTTCTGTTGAAATATAATTGTTAAAATAGTTAAAATATAAATTAATCCAACCACGTTGAGGATTTCCATAACTTTATTTTTATCTCTATATATATAGATTTCTTCTATACGTGTGTATGTCACTGAACTCCTCCGAAGTGGCTAGACCAATTTTGATGAAATTTTGTGTGCGTGCTGGGGTTCGAGAATAGTTTAGATTCACAATTGGACCTGGTAAGTGGCGCTGCGGTTGAATTTTAGATTTTTTTTATTATCATGGCAGGACAACGTCCGCCCGCTCCGCTAGGATATTATAAGTGTAGTGTTTAGTTTATATATTATAAGGAATCAATCTCACCTGATGTTAAGTGACAATGTGGCCTAATATGGTACACACGCTAAAGGGTGGCTCTGAAGTGTTCCTGCGGTACAAACATATAGGTCTTTGGCAGCATATTTACAACTTAATGCTGGTAGCTAGTCAGGCAGGCTTAGAAACAGCCAACCCCTATGCTATGGTTACATCATAACATTTTCCTTAACCACAAGCTCCGTCTCATTCGATCGACGCAGTGTTTAACCTTTAACATCGCTTACTGTATGTCTTAAAACAGTTTAAGAACAACAGGTGATACAACGAATATTAATTACATGAACTGATTTTTATTATCACGCTTTTATTAGCTTCACCTGTATATATGTATGTAACCGACCCCTTTGAGCTCCATTTTGTCCTACTTTGAACGATCAGATTTAATTCAAACAATGCAATAATCCGAAAAAAAAATTAACTAAAATATGAAAAATAAATAATAGTTTAAAAAAACTAATATAACACGCTTTCATAAAAAAACCAACTAATAAACAGAAAATAAAATTTAATAAATTTGGATTAAGAATAGTGTAGTTTAGAAATAAATGTATATTTTTGTAAAAAGTGACAAAAAAACGATAATGACCTCCAGATATCAGTATTTTTCTCATATGGACCAAAGTCTGTTTTGATTATTTGTTCATGTTTACTTTTATCAGAGACAGAACTTAACACTTCTCGTGTGTTCCACCACACAGATCTTATGTAATATTTGTGAGAGCGTGCGTGACCGCTTGCGACGCGAGCCGCCCACATAGAGCACGCGCGCGTTGTCCCACACGACTTTGTGTTCAACACACTAACAAAGCATAGAGGTTTTATAGTAAAAGAGTTGCACTTATTTTTATACTCAAATTACTATTTAGATCGTTGTTTAGACCCTGATGTTATTTGATTGATGTGATACCTAGATATCTATTGAAGTCAATACGAATCAATAAATGTGTCGTCGCATTTCAAAATGACCTAAATCCTATTTTAATCGTATATGTTTAATAATATGTTTATATGATGAAACATATACGATTACGTAATATGTTTAATTTCTTTAAGACTTCCAGTTTTTATACACTAAGAGCGAAGTTCAAATTTTGTCGTACATAAGGTTTTTAAGGTTATACTTCTTTTGGCGCGTTAGGGAAGAATGATGAGGGTAAATTTTTACAATGCGCGCGTAAACCGTCACGAAAAACCGACACCATAAAGTTAGCTATAGTCAACATTTTGTTTCTTTGTATTTGTTGTTTGTATTTCTTTGTAATAAAACTTTCAATGTATTAAATACCTTTTCTCTATTGTTAGTGTCGTTTTCTCTACAAACGTAGAATAAGGCGAAAAATAAAATTTTTAAAACGATTTTTATCTTGTTACGCCAAAGAAGTATAACTTCTAACGCGTGTACATACATACACACACACATTTTTTTATATACATGAATTATACTAAATGTCAAAATAATCATTAGTTTAAATTTGAAAACATGTGTGTATAAATATCAAAATTAACACTTTTTGATAAATTTAAAATATTGTAAAGAAACTGTTAGAAAGTATCAAGTCCTTTCGGTATAGCGTTTTGATTTGAATGTTGACCTCCGACCCGGTTCATACCCGTAATAGGTACTGCGCGACTAACCGGTTTCTATCTTACAGCCAAAATGAGACGGTTCATGTCTAAATATGGTCTCTTTTTTATGCGAATGAATAATAAATGTACAAGGATTTCATTTGGATACTTATTAAAGTGCATTATAATTTATCAAACTTACATATTTTGAATACACTAATATCGTACACTCAAAGTTATTATTTTATTACTAGTGACTTCAACTTCGTCCGTGTGAAATTTAGCAAAATAATTTTGTTTATTGTGAGAGTGCGCATAGGTTTTTCTAAATACAATCAAATTTTCTTATTTTGCGTAAATTATAATATAAATATTTTTTATTTAAAATTTGTTTTCAGTAATTTTTATTTCGCATCAATACGTTTTTATGCCTTTTTTATGTCATAGCAGGCTAACGAACAGCTGGGTCACCTGATGTTAAGTGATCACCACCGCCCATAGTCGCTAACAACCCCAGGGGAGTCAAAATTGCGTTGCCAACCTGTGTTTGGGGGAAAAGGGAGAGGGGAGAGTGGACGTGGGCCTCCGGCGCTCTCACTGACCTAACGAAACGCAACAATACAAGCACTCTCACTTCACGTCGGTTTTCTATGAGAACTACCCCGGGCGAACCGACCCATTCGTGCTGAAACCAATAATAGCTTCAGCGTGGCTCTACCACCTTTCTATTACAAAAGTTTACCTAAGTTTGCAGAAAAAACGAAGAGAAAAAATGAAATTAAAACAAAAGCTGTGGAATTTAATTCTATAACCTACATTCACGCGGTCATATTACTTTATTGTGCGAGATATCGGCATAAAAATATTTATGTAGGTAGCTAACGCGTGTTCTTTATTTGTTTTCGCTTGAATTTGTGAAACACGATACATCGTAAAGCGCCGTCTATAAAAATCTTTTGGATTTTATCTCGATGTTATAAAAATCTAAGTTTGTTGTTATTATACATAATATTAGTTAAGTACTCTGTTATTTAGAATATTATGACTCGGGCCATCGATGGACGAAAATTTGATTTACATTTGTACCGTGCCTAATCGATATTCGCTTTGTAACAGGAAATCATTCAAACCTTATTACTTTAGCGTATCAATAGCGATTAATTACATAATATTATAAATCCTAAATATACTAAAACTTAGTATCTAAGATACACGTATAATCCACAAGTATCCTGTATACATTTAAGAAGATAATCAGTCTCATAATCGTTACAAAAATAAACACGGGCTTAACACGAGTTTTACTAAGTAATGCCTAAAATTTTAGATCTAGTTGAACACAATCTTATAATACTTTATTACAAAAGCGTGTCCAAACGGTCTCTAGCTAAACATCTGGTTTAAGTTTTTTATGCAAGCAACTCCGAACAGTATTCGTTTTATTCGATCTCATCGTTCAAGAACGCTCCATTACAGACAGATAATTTGCAATTTCAATTTATGAATAATATTGAAGTGAAACTTCTAATGCGACTTCCAACAAGGTTGGAGGGGGTATGAAAGCACTGTTGCGTTAAACGTTCAACGCTCTTAGGGAGGGGGAATAGAAAGAGACAGAGCGAGAAAAATAATCAAGCATTTCGTATCTTACTTTAGTTATCATAATCCCATTGTAAATGTTATAGATTTGGATATTTCTCCACTCATACATGATAATTAAAAGATGCGATCAATTGTGAATTGTAAGCAATGTTAATAAAGTTTGTCTTAAATAAACAATATGATTTCACTAAAAATCAATTACTAACCCTTCCTATTTTCATTTCCACATTACGAAGTTTCACTTCTTCCGCGCGAAGGGACTCCACACACTACTTTTTTTTTGTTCAGTTCTTCATTAAGAAAATTTACTTATTATACGTTACATTGGTTATCATTATTGTAATATTTTAGTTTAAAGAAAATGAGGTAACTGTTAAAATATGCATTTTATAAGATTTATATTTTACGTCGAAGTGCGTAAGGCGTAAGAACTGTCAACTTAGACAACTTGTTAGAGAATATTTAAATTTAAATAATGCCTATCTGTAAACAAGGGTTAGATACTCTCTTGTGATCAAACTTTTTTTAAATAAGACTTCAATGTGTATATAACTTTTTTGTGATAACACGAAATAGTTTTATGAAATATTTGTAATATGATAGTATAAATTAAAGTCCTTTAGTTAAATTTAGTGGGTAGTAGAGCAACACTGAATCTATTACTGGTTTCAGCATGAATGGGTCGGCTCTTCCGGGGTCCTACAACCCTCTCACAGAAAACCGACGTGCAGTAACAGTACTTGTATTGTTGCGTTTCGTTCGGTCAGTGAGAAAGCCGGAGGACCACCTTTTTTTTTTTATATACGTGGGGAAATCCCTTATGGATACGCCACCCTCCGGGGGAGAGGGTGGGTTATGTCCGACTCGCACGGACTAAAACCCCACGGTGTACCGTCCGACCGTATTGTTGGGGCGGCAAGGGATCGATCTATGCTTCTCCCCTTGAAGAGCCGCCCCAACGGTCCGCCCGGCGGGAGGAGGCGGCGCTTTGCCCAACTCCTCCCGCCACCGTAGCCGGACCTGAGGGGATGGGCCGGGGGGCCCATCTCCTCATTGCACAGGTTCGGCGGACGAGGGGGGGCAGCCGGTGTGTACCCGGTTGCATCTCAATAGGTAGAAGCCTGGCGGTCACCTTCCGCCGGGCGGACCGTTGGGGCGGCTCTTCAAGGGGAGAAGCATAGATCGATCCCTTGCCGCCCCAACAATACGGTCGGACGGTACACCGTGGGGTTTTAGTCCGTGCGAGTCGGACATAACCCACCCTCTCCCCCGCGGGGGTGGCGTATCCATAAGGGATTTCCCCACGTATAAAAAAAAAAAAAAAAGGTACAGCAAACAGTAACCACGTAGTAATTCATATAGTTCATACCTGCAATAGATAGTTATACCTGTAAAAGAAAACCGTAAATACCTGAAAAAGATTTATTCCTGCATTAGAAACTGCGATACGTAGTAATCACAGTAACCACGTAGTAATCACACAGTAACCACGTAGTAATCACACAGCCACGTAGTAATCACACAGACACGTAGTAATCACACAGGCCGAGGACACCGTCCAGTACGCCCGGATCGCCCTCAGTGCCACCGTGCGCTGCGCCTTACGCAGCGCGCGCACGTTGTCGGCACTGAGGGCATCAGCCCACACTGGTGCCCCGTAGGCGGCCATCGCCCGCACGACTCCCATATAGAGTCGGCGACACCCAGCACTCGGCCCCCCTATGTTGGGGAGCAACCGGCCGAGTGCCGCCGCCGCCCCAACAATTCGCGGTCCGAGCCCCGCAAAATGGGGCTCGAACCGCCAACGCCCGTCCAGGGTGAGGCCCAGATATTTCATCTGGGCCCGCACCCTGATCCGGGCGCCCTCCACCATAATATGGGCCCCAGGTGGTGGCCCTCGCCGAGGCCCGTGGAAGAGTAGGGCCTCGGTCTTCTCGAGGGCCACCCTGAGGCCCAACCTCCTTATGCGCCTGACCACGAGGGTTGTGGCCATCGTGGCCAGGCGCACCAATTCCCGCCAATCTCCCCCCCGGGCTACGACTAGGGTATCGTCCGCGTAACAGATGAGGCACGCTCCATATGGGAGCGCGCCGCGGAGCACCCAGTCGTAGCCCAGGTTCCACAGGAGCGGCCAGCCGGAGGACCACCTCACCTACCCTTCCTCCTCTCCCCTTCTCCCTTCCCTTCCTCCTTCTATCCCCAAACACACAATGGCAACGCACTTGCGACTCCCCTAGTGTTGCAGGTGTCTATGGACGGTGGTGATCGCTTAACATCAGGTGAACCATCTGTTCGTTTGCATCCTATGATATAAAAAAAGTCCTCAGTCACATCTGTCTGCCTGTCTGTTAGAGATAGATTCAAAAACGACTGAACGGATTTTCATGCGGTTTTCACTAGTATATAAAGTGATTCATGAGGAAGGTTTCATCGACCGCCAGACCTACTAGTTATATGTATAAACACAAAAAAGTATATTTATACAATTATGTAAGGAATAAGTTGCCGTAGCACGACCGGTGTTATTTATTGTGATTAGAAAACATGTAAGTCGATTAATAATAATAAATGTTTATATTCTAGCTGCCGCTGGAACCTGACTGGACCGCGAGGTAGAAAGCTGTATGAAAAATTACTTCAGCGAGGCTCACTTTTGGACCTGAGAAATATAACCTCGGTAAAAAAATTATAGGAAAAAAATCAGAACGGAGGTTGAGGTTGCGGTCAATGGCGAGCTCTTTAGTGGAGTTCTTTTTAGATAACATCATTCGCCAGTGGCTGCGAAAGTATTCGCGAACAATTTCCATACTCCCGATGACGAGCGTGTAGGAGGTTATTTTAGGGTTTTTAATTGCTCCAGTCTAACATAAGACGTCCGTTATCATTTGCGTTGGATGGGTGCCTAGAATATCTAAAACATGACTAATAATATAATATAAGTAATGGGGGATATATGGCGTTTAAAACCAACTTGATAGTTACATGAGACATATGTATCTACTTTTAACCCCTATCGCGCTATTAGACATCTCATCTAAATACAGCAACGTTATTTCAAAACCACTCTTAATGAGAATTAACACTGCAATTTAATAAAATAAGAGTCACCTACGACTAATTCAAATGTAGTGTGTAGTCGCGATAGGAACAACAATTTGTTGAAATAGCCAAGGTTTTTTTTTTCGAACTGACTATGGTATTAACCTAGTGAACTCTTAACAGCTTCACCGAACTACTAAGGCGAGCGCTTAAGGCACTCAGTCGATTATATTTGACAACTAGCTCAAGGGTGCACGGCACACCTCGGCTTGGGCGGTTGCCTGATACATGCAATTCGCGACCTATCTGAGCTAACCTAAATTAACTATTCATACATATATGAGTTGTTGAAACATATATGTGTACCAGGCATACATACCTCAAGAACTCTTATATATATTTCGTATCGGATAATTTTTTAAACTATTTCAGTTTGATAAGGGAAAAAATAAAACCATTCCACTTGCATGTGTAAGCGTGTATGCGTGCACGTGTGTGGAGGTGATATGTGTAATGTTGTCGCAGTGATGTAAGATTTTGTGTCACTGTATCGCGCGAGCAGCATACTCAAGGGCTCCACGCCGAGGGAACGGACCTAGGCTTGAGCTGCTGCCGAGGGAGACCTAATCTGGTAATAGCCAATGCAAATTATAAACGATTAGGCCAAGTGGAATACCTCACGTCGCGGCTCGCACAAACGTTTTTCTCTGCCAATTTAATACCGCCACAGTACCCTGGAGTACCCTGTATTTCAACGGGTAAATGTGACACGAAGTCGACACGGCTGTAATGTTTTATGGGGACGTCAGTGTTTTACGATTGTCACATTTAATTACTTCATTGCCGGCAATTAAAGTTTGGTGGAAAACGATTTTTTATGTTTTACAGCTGCATTTGAGTAAATAAAGGCTCGAATCACTTTATTTGTTTTTTACCACACACGAGTTTAGTTTAGTGATGGATAGACGATATCGATACATCTTTATTGTTTTTTTTGTTGTTGATAGTATAAATTGTTTTATTTCAATTACGACATCTGTATGATTTGCTGTAATTTATATATAATACAAGTAGACAATTTTTTTAATTAATTTAACTATTATGAATATTATGTACAAATACAAATGTCTCAAATTTAAAATCTTATAAATTTATTTCATAATATTCATTGTAATATATATCTCAGCACTTGTTGTTATTATATGCTGTAATTCTAACTTACATTATGAGAAAACGAGTTTGTTTGTTTGTTACGCTTTCACGTTTTAGCTACTCAACCGACATTATAACATTTTGCATACATGTTGTAAGGGCTACAGAAAAGCAAATAACTTGACTTTCATCTACAAAAGATGTAGCATTGCCACGGAATAGAACAAGTCTACATTAAGTGAAGTGAATGTAGCCATGAACAAAAGCTGTAAACTAAACCTTTCAAATATCTACACATACCGACCTTTATAACGATCTGCTCAACGCTATGGAAGATGATACACTGTAGCGCTATCTATTAGAGAATTTATAGCAAAATATATAGTATATCTTCTATAATATTTTCTCCGTTAACAGTTTGACGGCCACGTCGTAATCGCATGTTTCCTTCAGGGTGATTTTTTACGGATGTAAAAAGGTGACCAATGACCACCGGGGTGTCACAATAGAAGCTGGTCAGTCATATATAAGCCACGTGGCAGTCAAAGTGTTTGACTGGTTGATGACAACGATGGCGGCTAATCAGTGTTAGAGCTTATTAATCTCATAAGGCCCTCCATCGATACACTGACCATTTGTTAATATTTTACAAAACGAGTTTAAATCATCATTAATATCCTTAAAAAAATAAGTGTATGTACATTTTATAATAATATAAAACTAGATGCAATAGTGTTTTAATCAACGTAGTTTTTATATTATAATTTTCTCGATACACGATAAAAATGCAAGACATCACTATAAACGTTGCAATTTATTAGTTATGAGCATTATTAAAAATGATTCGACTTTTAGATCTTTTAATTAGTAATTTATTATCGACCAACGATAACATTAATTGATGGATATTACATTAATTTAAATTAGAGTAAACTTTTAAAAGACGAGTCAAATGACATCCTGTTCTCCTGTATTTTTTATGACTTTTGTCAAGTTTAAAGCGAAGTTCACAATGATTACTTTAATCAATTTCATTTACGACCTTTATTTTTTTTATAATTTTGTATAACGTGTATGTTTTGTAATATTTTAAAATCGTTTGCTTTCTTTTCGTTATTCTGAAGTTATTGCCTAAATAAGGTGTGCTATTAATTGACTACACTAAATAGTATCGAAGTTCATAGTAATGACTTCTGAAGCAACTTTAGAAGTGACCCTATCGTACATGTAACTTGGAAGAAAAATTATTACAAACTGGAATTGCATGAATGATGTATGCGTAAAGCAACGTAATTTTTAGAGTTCCGTTTCTCAGAAATTATGCCTCTTTGTTAAGTTTATATTATCAACTCCGTCTTCGTTTGAAATGTAACGGAAAAGCGTTTAAAATTTACGAAACAATTTTCCAACTATTTTCAGCTCTTTCCTCTCAGGTTATATAACATAAAACACAAAACCATACTGCAAAAGCACTGAATGTTTCTTCGTTATACTAATAAACGTGTCCTATAGTAAGTATTGGCAAATATGTAATGCATAATTAAACAATATGACTGTTATAATTAAGTGGATTTTAATTATAATTCATATGTTAAAATCTATCTAATCGTTGAGACTACAGAACGTGTTAAAATCTACAACACTTAATCATATTATCCTTCTTCAGTGTAGACGGGGAAAAACACGTTATATTTGCGTCATATACTGTGGTCATAGTGCAAACTGTAAAGTAAAATATCTGGTAGCAAAAAATGTTTAAGTTGGGCTTGCGTTAAAGAGCTCGAACTGAATGAAATAAAACACTTTTTTTTAATATAAATATATCACACAAAAATATGTAGTGTGGTTGAACAGAAACAACGACTCTCAGGTTTAGCATCGTCTTATCATATCATAGCTTTTTACGTTGCTTACGTTTATATAAATTCGATCTAAACCCTCATGAACTGTACATTTTCTAGATGAAAGGTACCCTATATGCTTTTCTGTACTCCTAATAAGGTGCAAATTTTCACAGCCGATCAGTTGAGTATTTACGATGTAAAATTGTAACATGTAAATAAACTCACGTATATAATTAGTGTTGCCTAAAATGAATTTTCGCCTTTAATAAATAAGATAATAAAATAAGCCTTTATTGCTCTAAAACTACATTAATATTTATATGAACACAAAGTATTTAAGATATCGGCATCCGGTTTTTTTCTGTTACAGCTTGTCGTGCGACAAAGGCCTCCTCTGAAGATTCCCACATCTCCCTGTTTCTCGCTATTTGAATCCATTCTGGACCACCTACTTTTTTTATATCATCCTCCCATTTTTGTTCTGTCTACCTCGGCTTCTTTTGTTCTGTTCTACGATAACAAGTGTTTAATAAATAGTAATAGGCTACTAGGTAATTGCACTTGCATACATACAAAACTCTTGCTCCAAGACCATGACCAGGTGTTTTGACAAAAGACCAATACCAAGATTAAGCGAAGTCACGTTAGTTTTGAATTTGGGCAATACTATTAATTTAACATTAGTAAGACTAATAAGGATAAGGATGATTATTTTTATATGGAATCAGTACTATTTCATTACACGCTTAATACATAATATATTATAAGCCACTCTATGGTATTTCTCTATTAACAAGCCCCGTTAACTCGATGCAAAATTATAAAAAAAATTATATACAAGATAAATTGCAAATCAACTACTTACGAATAAAAACGAAGTGTATATAATAATTCCTTTCAAAGCAATAGTACTACCAAGTTCAAGCAAACTACTCAAACTAACGAGACCAAATAAACTAACAGAATGTCCGGAGTAACAAATCGTTGCGCACGCGCAGATCTCTGTTTACACGCGGAACGAAATCGCATTTAATTGCACAACAAAAACTCGCAAATAAGACATTGCGCTAAGTAATTAGATTATCACAGCACGTTATTTATCCGATACCCGTTTGGTGAAACCAGATCGGCTCTCACACGGAGCGGTTAATACCGACTCATTTGTTTCTATGTCAATTTATAGCGCAAAAACGGATACGGTTAATTGCATCGTCGGATAAACGGGAGTTATTGATGACAGAGCCCGTGAGACTAAACTATTGAAAAATGTATACTCAATATTTTATACTCAATTTACGCAGGTGTAGGTTCTCTTATTTCTAGTGTATACCAGATCTTACCGATGAGGGCTTATTATAAAGTTTTACAGTTACGGACGACTTGTCAACTGAGATGCATTTTAAAATAGGATAAAATGTAATGTATCTCTACGCAACTTGCTTTTTTTTTTCAAACTGACGAGCTTCTAAAGCTTGACCTCGCTTTTTCGATGAGTTCCAGAGTCACTAGCCGAAATGGTAACTATTGCGTATAGAGCTAAACTAATGGAAAAGAAACAAAATAACTTTCTATAATATGTGTACCTATAGTGTGTGTACACAAGTGAGTGGTTGCAATGTTGTGTACGTGATGAGGTAGTGAGGTCTGTGTGATTATATTACACTAGCCGCGTAATCGACAATACCACATTATGAAATCAAACTCTAGCTAAAACCTTGCCGAGGAGGCCGTGGCGGGTGTGCGGGGACGAAAATAACCGCCCCTCCACAGGGGCGTGATCAGTTGTTACTAAATTTTATATGTGGCTATTCAATTATACTGTAACTGGTAAGGTAATATGTATGCAAAAACACTCTCTAATGGCCCTCTAATACTGTCTAACAGCCAGAAGTACCGCTTAGCTAAATAATCAATTAAGTCCGGTGGACTCACTGAGCAACGACTGGAGTGATTCTCCAACGTTACCGGATTTTTGTGAGAACAGGATTACCTTCCTTGAGTATATATTATAAAATAGAATAGAGTAAATATACAATCTGACTCAAACTCATGAGGGATACTGTAGAAAGAGTGAGATAAGTGGCGTCACAGAATCCAAGATGGTTTTTGGATTAGCCTGCTGATATATAATAAATAGGTAGTTAAGTTAATTAATTTTGTTTATATTGGGTTGTTTTGGGGTATTAAGGGATGTCGAATGACATAAGACTTGAGACACCCAAGCCAACCTCACCTGCACGTGGTGCACCCTGCTGAATAACGAACGAGGCAATGGCGAAAGCGGGGGCGTAAGGTTTTACAGCTTGACTGGGTCGCAACCACCATGTATGTGGCGAAAAAGCCCGTCATAGTGAGTCGCTTCTGCGGGTCGCGTTTCGGGTTCAGCCTATACATATCCAGCTTTTCGCAGGCATGACAGCGGCGACCATCGATGGATAGTGTGTCACTCGGTGCTCGCCATTGTTTTTGGATTGCACTGTGCTTTCCATCAGGCATAATGCAGTCATTTTGCCATGCTACTATAAAATAAAAAAAGTATAATTTTTAATTACCTCTGTTGGCACTTGTTATATTTAATAGATATGATATAATTTTATCAACTCTTTAGAGTTATATACCTCTATCCTACTATATACCTATATCCAAAAATATAGTATCTAATAAAATCTCAGCTCAATCATTACGGAGCAATGTAATAAAAGCTTACGATTGGTCTCACTTGAACTTTGCGATAGTAATTATTAGTTCGCTTCTGGCTCGGCTATGTTTAAATTATTCAGGAATGGCATCTCATTACGTGCGAATTCTGCAGCTGTTATTACATTATGCATTCGCCACCTAATGTGACCATGTAACTCATAAACGCAATTTTACACCAATTAATTGCTTAAGCAATGGTACGAAATAGAATAATCTATTAATGTAATTTAAATTCCAATGTAAAAATTATTAAAATGTCTATATTTGAATCGTTATATTTAAAAATGAGCGAAATCCAATTTGAATCGTTCATATATGTTGATTTTTTTAACATTTCCAGTTTTTATATACCCAGAGGCGAGAACGAAGTTCAAATTTTGCCATTTTTTTTGTTGTTTTTTTATGATCTTCATATTTTATATGTACTAAGTTTGAGGATCCTGAAAAATAACGTAAAATATTAGGAACGGCTACAATTGGATTTATGACTCATTTGTTGTATGCCGCAGTTGGCTTATTTAGGAAATTAATATAGATGTTTTAATTATCTTATATTTTATAATATTGTTCTAAGAATGATAAATTTATAGTATAGGTAGTGTATTTTTTGTAGGTGGTAGAGGCACGCTGAAGATATTTCTGGTTTCAGCATGAATGGGTCGGCTCGCCCGGGGTAATACCACCCTCTATTAAAAAACCGACTTGAAGTAACAATGTTTGCATTGTTGCGTTTCGTTCGGTCAGTGAGAGCGCCGGAGGCCCATCTCCCCTTCCCTCGCTTTTTCCTAAACACAGGCTGGCAACGCACTTTCGACTCCCCTTGTATTGTTAGTCTCTATGGACAGTGGTAATCACTTAACACAGCTATGACATAAAAAAAAGAAAAAAGTATAATATAGAAATGAAGATGTCTACAAAAATACTAGAATATATTTGTAATATTTGACTTAAATATAGTTAATTTATCATCCAATAAAACTATGTAGGAATATGATCAATCGTGTCATGAATTAAATATTCATGTTTTACAAATTAAATATTTATAGGACAAGACGATCGTAAAATAGTATACTGATTAATGTAATGATTTTTTTTTAACATTTTATACGTTTTATCGTTTGATCATAATCTAAAAGCTAGTAATAAATACATGCGAAGTTACGGGTATAGCTAGTTAAAAAAAGTTAACATTCAATTGTGATATAAATATGTATACATATAAAGCACCTTTGTTGTGTTAAAAATATATATATGAAATATATATATGTATAGGATATCACTATGGCAGAGGCTAACATTTACATGTTTGCTATGGTTTGATGATAATGATGACGACACCGCTCAAACTTTTTTTCCAATATCTTGATCGTTGTTTTAAGCAATTAAACAGAGAACCGTTTCATAAATCATTCTAAAATTAATACTATTTTGTACATTCTTATTTATTCAGTACAAAACAGAATGGTCGTAGTTACCCGTTTGAGATGCACGTGCGTTGACTAAGAGTTAATTAATTCGATTTACACGCATGGTTTGAGCAAAATGCGACGGCACGGCCGCGGCGTCTCGACAGTTCGATAGATCCTTAATAGCTGTGGACTTTAGTAAACATATATCTACCGAGACGGTTAAAAAACTATATAAAAATAAACGGTAATTCATATGTGTGACGTCGTGTTTAAGCTCGTTGGCGTTCGATAGACGAGTTTTGAAATTCTTAATCAATATTATTTTAGGTAGTTAACTATTTATTAGTTAGGCTGTGTGAGAGATATACCTTTGCCTATTTGATTCTTTAGAAGTAAAATGAAATTTAAGAGTTTTCTGGCGGGACTTACTTATTATTTCTGTTTTTTTTTTGGCGGGATTTTGGTCTGTGATGTAGTGGATTTTATATTTTATTTCGGTGCTCGCCATTGTTTTTGGATTGCACTGTGCTTTCCATCAGGCATAATGCAGTCATTTTGCCATGCTACTATAAAATAAAAAAAGTATAATTTTTAATTACCTCTGTTGGCACTTGTTATATTTAATAGATATGATATAATTTTATCAACTCTTTAGAGTTATATACCTCTATCCTACTATATACCTATATCCAAAAATATAGTATCTAATAAAATCTCAGCTCAATCATTACGGAGCAATGTAATAAAAGCTTACGATTGGTCTCACTTGAACTTTGCGATAGTAATTATTAGTTCGCTTCTGGCTCGGCTATGTTTAAATTATTCAGGAATGGCATCTCATTACGTGCGAGTACTGCAGCTGTTATTATATTATGCATTCGCCACCTAATGTGACCATGTAACTCATAAACGCAATTTTACACCAATTAATTGCTTAAGCAATGGTACGAAATAGAATAATCTATTAATGTAATTTAAATTCCAATGTAAAAATTATTAAAATGTCTATATTTGAATCGTTATATTTAAAAATGAGCGAAATCCAATTTGAATCGTTCATATATGTTGATTTTTTTAACATTTCCAGTTTTTATATACCCAGAGGCGAGAACGAAGTTCAAATTTTGCCATTTTTTTTGTTGTTTTTTTATGATCTTCATATTTTATATGTACTAAGTTTGAGGATCCTGAAAAATAACGTAAAATATTAGGAACGGCTACAATTGGATTTATCTTATTTTGGAATGTAATGACTCATTTCTTGTATGCCGCCGTTAGCTTAATTAATCAATTAATATAGATGTTTTAGTTATCTTTTATAATCTAAGAATGTTCAATTTATAGTATAGGTAGTGTATTTTTTGTAGGTGTTAGAGCAACGCTGAAGCTATTACTAGTTTCAGCATTAATGGGTCGGCTCGCCCGGGGTAATACCACCCTCTCATAAAAAACCGACGTGAAGTAACATTGATTGCATTGTTGCGTTTCTTTCGGCTCCCTCGTCTCTCCATTATCCCCAAACACAGGCTGGCAACGCACTTTCGACTCCCCTTGTATTGTTAGTCTCTATGGACAGTGGTAATCACTTAACACAGCTATGACATAAAAAAAAGAAAAAAGTATAATATAGAAATGAAGATGTCTACAAAAATACTAGAATATATTTGTAATATTTGACTTAAATATAGTTAATTTATCATCCAATAAAACTATGTAGGAATATGATCAATCGTGTCATGAATTAAATATTCATGTTTTACAAATTAAATATTTATAGGACAAGACGATCGTAAAATAGTATACTGATTAATGTAATGATTTTTTTTTAACATTTTATACGTTTTATCGTTTGATCATAATCTAAAAGCTAGTAATAAATACATGCGAAGTTACGGGTATAGCTAGTTAAAACAAGTTAACATTGAATTGTGATATAAGTATGTATACATATAAAGCACCTTTGTTTAGTTAAAAATATATATATATGAACTAGATATTATGTATAGGATATCACTATGGCAGAGGCTTACATTCACATGTAAGCTATGGTTTGACGATAATGATGACGACACCACTCAAACTTTTTTTCCAATATCTTGATCGTTGTTTTAAGCAATTAAACAGAGAGCCGTTTCATAAATCATTCTAAAATTAATACTATTTTGTACATTCTTATTTATTCAGTACAAAACAGAATGGTCGTAGTTACCCGTTTGAGATGCACGTGCGTTAACTAAGAGTTAATTAATTCGATTTACACGCATGGTTTGAGCAAAATGCGACGGCACGGCCGCGGCGTCTCGACAGTTCGATAGATCCTTAATAGCTGTGGACTTTAGTAAACATATATCTACCGAGACGGTTAAAAAACTATATAAAAATAAACGGTAATTCATATGTGTGACGTCGTGTTTAAGCTCGTTGGCGTTCGATAGACGAGTTTTGAAATTCTTAATCAATATTATTTTAGGTAGTTAATTATTTATTAGTTAGGCTGTATGAGAGATATACCTTTGCCTATTTGATTCTTTAGAAGTAAAATGAAATTTAAGAGTTTTCTGGCGGGACTTACTTATTATTTCTGGTTTTTTTTTTGGCGGGATTTTGGTCTGTCATGTAGTGGATTTTATATTTTATTCATAATCTTGTGTTACTTGACTCTATATTGTGTAAAATTGGTGGTGTTTTATGTAATATAGTTTGTTTATTGTGCATACGTGAAGTGAATGGAAAATAATACCACGGACCATGAATTCTGAGATGCCACAAAAACTCCATGGAAAGTTCTAACAAGAGAGCCATCATATCTTGTTGGAACATTGAATTAACTACTCGACAATGGAAATTAACAAACACTCTGGACAAAGAAGATAGTAGTACGCTACTATTAACAAATATACTAAGATAAAAAGAATATATTATATAAGATTTGGCGTTTCTGCCTTTACACTAATTTAGACATAGAAAAGATTTGGCGCGTATGCCTTTACATTAACTTGGACATAAAACTGACTAAAGAATAAATAAGAACTACCTATATTGACAACTTCAGAAATAAAAGATGATTTTTGAAAATGTACGAAATATTATATAGAAGATTTGGCGATTAGGCCTATAAAGAATACATAAGAACTTACCTATATTGACAACTTCAGAATTGGCAGTATGGATTAATTCCTTCGCCTGTCTTATCGGACGAATATTATGAATGAATGTTTTCTGGCGGAATGTTAGTCCTGTCATGTAGTGTATTTTATATTTTATTTGATTTCGTGTTATTTGCGTTGTGTTATTTCGGCGTTTTACGCAATATAGTTCGGGTATAGTATAGAAGTGAAGTGGATGGGAAAATACGGAGCATGAATTCTGAGATGCCACAAACACTTCCTGAAAAGTTCTTAGAAATGAGCCACCATCTTGTTGTCAGAACATTGAAATTATCCCAAGACTCTTGTAACGTTTGATGATTACCTGGCAAAAATAGAAGAAAGAAAATGAATGTGTTTTGTCGTATAAAGTGAAACATGATATGGCAAAGTCTAATAAACTATATTCTGCCATCCTCTAACTAATATCGACTTACTAAAACATTCATCCTTAAAACTTACAAGAATAATACTTCTTATTACAATTCAATTGTAGGTATGACTCGTTTGTACAATGAACTCGTATCAAAGCACATCTCGTTAGACATTTTTACCATGGAACATTTAAATTCTGTAGGTGGTAGAGCCACGCTGAAGCTATTAATTGTTTCAGCATGAATGGGCCGGCTCGCTCGGGGTAGTACCACCCTCTCACAGAAAACCGATGTGAAGTAACAATGCTTGGCATTGTTGCATTTCGTTCGGTCAGTGAGAGCGTCGGAGGCCCATCTCCCCTCCCCTTCCCCCTTCCCTTACTCCCCTCTCCCCCAACACAAGTTGGCAATGCACTTGCGACTAACCTGGTGTTGCAAGTGTCTATGGACGGTGGTGATCACTTAACATCAGATGACCCACCTGTCCGTTTGCCTCCTATGATATAAAAAAAAATACAAAAAAAAACACAGGTTGGCAACGCACTTGCGACTAACCTGGTGTTGCAAGTGTCTATGGACGGTGGTGATCACTTAACATCAGATGACCCACCTGTCCGTTTGCCTCCTATGATATAAAAAAAATACAAAAAAAAAACACAGGCCGGCAACGCACTTGCGACTCCCCTGGTGTTACTTAGTGTCTATGGACGGCGGTGATCACTTACCATCAGGTGACCCGCCTGTTCGTTTTCCCCCTATAATATAAAAAAATACAAAAAAAACACAGGCCGGCAACGCACTTGCCACTCCCCTGGTGTTACTTAGTGTCTATGGGCGGCGATGATCACTTACCATCAGGTAACCAGCCTGTTCGTTTGCCCCCTATAATATAAAAAAAAACACAGGCTGGCAACGCACGTGCGACTCCTCTGGTGTTACTTAGTGTCTATGGACCGCGGTGATCACTTACCATCAGGTAACCCGCCTGTTCTTTTGCCCTCTATAATATAAAAAAAAATCTAAAGGACAATCAAACACATTTTATATCTATGACACTTTAAACAACATTTAGTAATTCATATATGCCGTCTTGTTTTTTTGTTTTCAATACGTAATTTTTTTTACTGTTTTCATAAATGATTTCTTTTTCACTTTTTGTTTTATTCTTATTTTATTTTTTTCTTTTCTTTGTCTAATGTTCCTCAATATTTACTGTTATTTTTTTTTAATTATTATTAAAACAGAATTATTAATAGTGTACTATTACTATTAGTTACTCCATTTTATTATTGTTTCTGAATTATTGTTGTTGATTGTTGCAATATCCTCGGCAGCGGCTCAAGCCTAGACCCGTTTCCTTGGCTTGGAGCCCTTGAGTACGCTGCTTGCGCGAATACAGTGACACAAAATCTTACATCACTACAACAATATTACACATATCACCTCCACACACATGCTTACACATGAAAGTGGAAGGGTTTTATTTTTTCCCTTATCGGAGTGAATTAGTTCAGACAAAAATAACCGACACGATATAAGAGTTATTGAGGTATATATGCTTGGTACACATATATATCTCACTAACTTATATACGCATGAATATGTAGGTTAGCTTAGGTTAGCTCGGTTGGTCGCGAATTTGCTGCTGGGCCAACCGCTGGGGAGGCACGATGAAGTCTATAGAGATCTCGTGTCGCCCCAACTATAGCGACAGACGTACACTGTGGGGTTTTAGTCCGTGCGAGTCGGACATAACCCACTCTCTCCCCCGAGAAGGTGGTGGTGTATCCATAAGGGATTTCACTACGTAAAAAAAAATTTGGTCTTGAATTGCTTGAACTAGGCAACAGCCCAAGCCGAGGTGTGCCGTGCACCCTTGAGCTAGTTGTCAAATTAAATCGGCTGAGTACCTTAAGCGATCGCTTTAGTAGTTCGGTGAAGCTTTTAAGGCCTTACTAGGCCATTAGCGTAGTCAATTCGAAAAAAAATGTACTATATCCACAGTTGTAAGTAGAGTTGGAAACTGCTAATAAAATCTAGTATGTTGTATGTTGGTAGGTGGTTCGTCAAAAGACGTTGTCGATTCAGAGAAGTCTCCATCCGTGAAGCCACCTGATGCAAGCTTTATGCTGAGGTTTGATGGAGTAAGTCGGTTTTAAGAGACACGTGATCCTGTCAGTGTTGCAAATGCTCATAGTCTACAAGGATCGTTTATGATTACACACAGATACAGCGATAATTTATTTATCACCATTTTGGTATAAAAAAAGTCGAGGCTATCATAAAGACTGCCGATAGAAGTGAAAACTTAAAACCATGAAATAAATGTGTTGTCGTTTGAATTTTCATATTAAAAATAGTGTGAATGACAATATATAAATGTTGTAAAAATTTATTAATTTTTTTAATGATTTTTTAAATTATTAACATTAATTTGGTTTTCATATCTGTTGGCACTGGGAGTTTTTTTTATACAATCAAACGTATGATGAGCTGCAAAATATCAATCTTATATGTACACAGGCCCCTATCTGCTGATATAATCTGATGAAAGCTACGCAAGCGCAATACGCCCGGTCATGCTTACCTAGCATGTCATGACGCAAAATTACAATTTTTTTTAAAATTGTAGCACGGCAAAATGACTGCACTATGCCTGATGGTAAGCACAGTAAAATCCAAAAAAACAATGGCGACCACCGAGTGACACACTATCCATCGCCAGTCGCCACTATCATGCCGGCCTGCAAAAATACCGCTCACTACAAAAATGTTTTCATCAGTTTTGGTGATCATATTTTGTCTAAAATATTTGACTTCAACTTATACTAAGATTCGAAGTAAAAGGAGAATGTAAAAAATGTACCAGGTTTGCAAAATAAGCTGACGTCTATTGGTTTATCGCTACTTGTCCTGCGACTAAAGTATCACGTCGAAAACTACATCTGATTACAGTAATAAGATAAATTCAAATTTAAACGCCCACAGTCCATACAAATTAATTGAATTATTTTATGACATAACCCATTTCAACCAGTTAAAATAATAAAAAATCACAATTAAACTAACTGATTTATACGAGCACAGTCGAGAATATTACCGGTAATAAAATACAAACCGAGCTTCGTTTTAAGGGGTCATTATTAATGACATTATTTAAACCCATTTATTAGATTAACAAAAGATGTTAGTTACGCTGTGTGGTGGATGTAAAAATTATATATATCTTTAGATAGATTATTATCGATTTATACAATTATATTATTTATCGTTTATACTTAAGGAGATTTATATAATTTGTACATCTTTGGCACACAAATATTTATACGAGCAGTCACATACACAGTCAATCATAACACCAATTTTTACACGTCTTGTAGTTTTTAATTTAAAAAAAAACTTTTTCTTTTAAATCAACATGCGCTGTAGATTTGTATAATTGTACATCTTTGACACACAAATATTTATACGAGCAGTCACATACACAATCAATCATAATACCAATTTTTACACGTCTTGTCGTTTTTAATTTAAAAATCTTTTTATCGTTTTCTTTTAAATCATATGCGCTGTAGATTTGTATAATTTGTACAACTTTGGCATACAAATATTTATACGAGCAGTCACATACACAATCAATCATAACACCAATTTTTACACGTCTTGTAGTTTTTAATTTAAAAATCTTTTTATCGTTTTCTTTTAATTAAACATGCGAATTGTACATTTGTATAATTTGTACATATTTGACACATAAATATTTACACGAGAAGTCACATTATACATAGATATAATGATTGATTGTGTATGACTTCTCGTGTAAATATTTATGTGCCAAAGATGTACAAATTATACAAATCTACAGCGCATGTTGACTTAAAAGAAAACTATAAAAATATTTAAATTTATTTTTCTATTAAATGACAATAGTGCCATTTTACACTTGTAGTTTTTAATTAAAAAAAAAAAAATTATATCTATTGTTTTCTTTCAAGTCAACACACGCTGGACTGATGTATATTTATTTCTTCTAGTATCATGTCTAAATGTTTCAGGTAATTTCTAGTTTGGGAGCTTTTTCAAAGATATATCTTTTTTGTATTTCTACATATACGAATGATATCTATTGTTTTTGAATTACAATTATTTGTTTCTTTTAGTGTTTTTGAGTGAAAGGACGTCGATGCGTTGGAAAGACTAGACCCGTAAGCCGTGGGTGGCGCATTATATGAGTGCAGTATAATAATACTGGCATGGCGATGAACTATTGTGAGAGAAAAGACAATATAATAGCCTTTGATCGTACTTATCTATGATAACTCTGTCATGATGAAAATTATTAAAGAAAATTTGTAGTTTTATAGTGGACGTTACTTTGCACTTCCACCTGGCATTGATTCTTCTAAATTACGCAACTGATTATCATACGGTTTTCACTATTATTTGGAGAATTTCTTTCAAAAGGTTGAGATGTAAAAAACAGGATGTTGGCAAAGACACGCGATACAGATGAAACTTCTATATTACGGGGAGACTTTAAAAAATATTACAAAAAGGGAACGCGGTGTTCCCAGGCGGTCACCCATCCAAAAATCGATCGCGCTCGACATTGCTTAACTTCGGTGGTTAGACGAGAGCCAGTGTTTTCAATACTCTACCCGACACAGTATCTACCACTCTTCGTCACACAAAAGGTTGCCGATCAGAATTGTATAGACTTTCACTTCAAAAAAAAAACCTATTTATAATTAAGCTACAATTAATCCAGATAGAGCATGTAGTTCCTTTGAATTGACACGATCGTTTTCACCAGATTCACCGGAACCATTAAAAATATAATATCAACAAATAAATAATATAATAGGAATTCCTGAACAAAATAATAATACACCTAATTATTTTGAAATTATACATTAAATCGACGAAGCAGAAAGAATCAATTACAGAGGTAAGAAACGAGAACATTGGAGTGTTCAAACGTCGATGGCGCGAAAGTGCCAAAGGAGACACCAGCGCCCTCTAGACCCGACTCGCCCGTGGCTGCGGGTTCCGCAGTTTCGGGCAAGAAGACCCGCCCACCGCCCCCCGTTACGATCCAAGACAAAGCGTCTTGGGTTGAGATTTCTAGCCTGCTGGAAACGGCAGGTATCCCTTACACCTCCGCCGTGAATACCGCTGTAGGTATTCAGGTGAAGGTAGCCACGTCCACCGCCCATCGCAACCTCACTCGTTTCCTTCGGGACAACCAGTGGGGCTATTTCACGCACTCTCTCGAAGAGGAGCGTAAACTACGGGTTGTGATCCGTAGAGTCCCCTCAGAACTCCCGACTGACGACATTTCAGACGACCTCAAGGAACAGAAGATTCCTGTTCGCGAGGTTCATCGTATGCGCTCTCCGCGCACCAGGGCTCCATATGATATGGTTCTCGTTGTCCTCGATCGCACCCCTCAGGGGAAAGCGATTTTTAATCTTACATCCCTTTGCGGCCTCTCCGGCGTCATAGTCGAGCCGCCGCGCAAAACGTCTGTGCCCTCGCAGTGTCACAACTGCCAGGTGTACGGACACTCCGCACGAAACTGTCGCCTGAAACCCAGGTGCGTTAAGTGCCTCGGCGACCACTCCACTAGGGAGTGTTCTCGCACGAAAGACGCCTCCGACCCTCCGAGCTGTGTTCTGTGCCGCGGCGTGGGCCATACCGCGAATTATCGCGGATGTCCCCGCGCCCCGCGCACAAAGCGCCCTCGATACCCCAGGCAGGCGTCGCCGTCTAAGACGGCCGCTGCCCCCGCCCGTCCTCGACCTCCGCCTCTCATGTCTCGAGAGGCCTTCCCGAACCTGCCGGGCACGTCTCGTGCACCGGCAGCGTCCGTACCCGCGACTAGTGCGCCCCCCCGCCCCTACCGGGCCCCTCAGGCCCCGTGGGCTCCTAAACCCGCGTCCCAGCACACTCCCAAACCTCCGGCGGCTAATCCTTCACAGGATGACCCCGCATACTCCTTTTCCCTATCGAGTATTGACTACGCAGGTCAACTACTCATTTTCCACGAGATCTCGGAGATCTCGGCGTACGAAGAGTGCTCTCGTAATCCGCTACTAGGTGCCGTCACGGCAATCCATAGATTTCCAGCCATCGCGGCTACACTACAACGGCTCGCGCGCGCAGCTGTTAAAAAATAAATAACTCAAATAAGATAGAGTAAATCGCGTATTTACGTCTATCTTCCCCTAAAAATAACCGTCAAACAATAATAATAATTTTTGTTATGTCTATTTTTAGACTTCGGTGCCGTCACCGTTAGTAAATTTAAATTCAATCTTATAAAATGCGCGTTGCGCCCACGCTTTTGTAATCGATCCCTATTAGCTCCCGCACACTTCGCGGTTCTCAATAATATCTCGAGCCTAGGTCGTCCCCGCGCGGAGCCCTCTTGATATTATTTTCGCGATACAGTGACTCACCTACATCACTTGAACAGACATATGAGATCATCTCTCTCACACACGTGCACATATATACACATGGTGGGAGGGTTTTGTTTTTTTTTTCCCCCATCGAACTGAATCGAATAGTTTAAGTTCGTTTCAATCCGATATACACGTATTCATTTGTGAATCATGCAATTTCGATTGTATGGTTCACAAATGTATATATGTATGAATAGCTTAGAATAGTTAGCTAGGACAGACGTGTCTTTTTCCAGGAAACAGCCCAAGCCGAGGTGTGCGTGCACCCTTGTGTATGTTACCCAAAACCAAAATCGGCTGAGTGCCCTAAGCGCTCGGCCTTAGTAGTCCGGTGAAGCTGTAAAGACCTTTCCAGGTCAATAGCATAGTCAGTTCAAAAAAAAAAAAAAAAAAAAAAAAAAAAAAAAAAAAAAAAAAAAAAAAAAAAAAAAAAAAAAAAAAAAAAAAAAAAAAAAAAAAAAAAAAAACGAGAACCCCCTATTTTTTTTTTTTTTTTTTTTTTTTTTTTTTTTTTTTTTTTTTTTTTTTTTTTTTTTTTTTTTTTTTTTTTTTTTTTTTTTTTTTTTTTTTTTAGTGTTCGCAATTTTATTGAACAACCTTTATATTTATATCACACATAACTCAGTAACACACAGTAATACAGTAACATAAACCAGTGAAACACTGTGGGCAATTTTAAATAATTATATGATAAATAAATATGGCATTAAAGTTTTACCGCTACTGGCCCATAAAACACTTATGTATGATATACGCGTCGCCGCGGTCAAAATAAACTCTTAATTTTTTATATTAAGTATACCCGTCAATGCTTCCACCACATATGGTGATGCCATGACTTAAACCAATAAACATGAAATATCATGTGATCGTGAGACGTATGCGTGATTCCAACGTTCGTGCTACATAAAACTAAACGCAAACCAATAGTGGCTGTAAAACGAATCGTAGATAACTGGAAAATAGGTTTTAATTCGATTTAGTAAGTTCTTGCCAGTGTAAATAAATGGTACAAAAGTTCGACTCTGTCCGAAGTATTATATAATCTATTACTGTTGTTAGCTTATTCGAATGTCTTTTTTAAGTTATTTTTAGTAAATTTCGTTTCAATTAAAAAACACACATAATTAAAGAAGCCGGCATTAATATTTTTCTCGTTATTGTCAATTGTTTTTGTCCTATAATCCTAACTAAAATTATAGACTAGCTGAGCCCGCGGCTTCGCTTGCATTAATGTTGCTAAATCCCTTGAGAACAATTTTATTTTGGATGAAATGTATCCTATATCTTTTTTGTACTCTTGAAAATACATATGCAAAATTTTATGATGACCGATTGAATAACTAAAGTGTGAAAATGTAACAAACTAACTGACATTCGTATCCTTCTTAATATTATAAGATGTTTGTTTTTTTACGCTTTCATGCTTTAACTCAACTGCTCATCATAAAAATGTGTATACAAGTTGTTAGGATTATAGAGCAGAACATATAATAATACCTTTAATGGCGAAAAAAGTATTGAAAGGGATAGGTTAAACTACATTATCGCAAGCGAAGTCGCGAGTTAAAGCTAATATGTTTCCAATCAGCTGCTGTTATCATTTAAGTATACCAGTATAAATAAAAGAGAACTAAAAAACTAAAACTAAAAGAGAGAAAAAATAATATAAGGATCTGTTCAACTACTACCTACATAGAACATAGATGGGAAAAATATTTTAAGAAATATTAATACTAATATAATAATACTATATTATTTACCCTCAAATAGGTTTCTATTAAAATAACTCATATTTGTCGTATAAATATGCCCCTTAGAAGAATAAAGATTGGTCATTTAAAATATCGGAATGTTGGGACTATTTTATCAGTTGAAAATTCTTTATGTGATCTTAAAAAATAGTATTGTATTCAGTTACTTAGACATACGACGTATACCTACAAATATACGTGCGTATAATTTACTGTATAATTTAATATAAAGTAAAAAAAAGTTTTTAGATGTAAAAATAATTGATAACGACAGCAACAACAAAGGAGAGAATTTACTGTATTAAACTATGTTAGATATGAACATTAGGAATACCAAAAAATATTCAAAAACCATTATGAGTTGTAATATCGCTAGAGAATTTAAATTTTCATTGAATTATTTTTCAGTCCAACAGTACTGAGTAGAGGTGACTTTTACAAACATTTCGAGTATTTTTCGAGTACCCTTTATCTTATCCAAAGGGTAATTATGTTGTGTTATTAGCTATTTAGAACGTAGTGTGTAGAGTAACATTTTCACAGTGCTAGGCCGAATTGTGATGTTCCACAAACTAAAACTATTAATTTTGACTCATAAATAATAAGATACAATTAAACTGATTGACGCAGATAAATATATACAAACAAGCTTTGAATTTAATAAATGTAAAATTAATATTTTAAAACGGATTACAAATTGACATCGATGAGTACGACAGCGACAAAGACCCCATGACTGTTGTTATTCTCGAATCGGAATAGCCGATGCAGTTGACAGTAATCAGGTTACAACAATAATAAAATTCGGGCTTACGGTCAACGCATTCCGATATCAGAGACACGATCTTAAAGTTCCATTTGTCAGATGATTCAGCGTTGTCGTTGACGTGACGCTCTCAAAATGCAAATTTTTGAAAGAAAAAAACAAAAACGAACAATATAAATCTCGTTCGAACCATCTCGATTCGTCGACGGTATCGACTCGTCCTGGCATGCAATTGAATTCAGTCGATCACTAATCGATGTCTTGTCCGTGATAGGCGCGGTCGGGGTCCGCGGCAGCAGGGTGCCGACTTACCACACAATCCATCGTTAACTTTATTCTTCCTTTCATTACCATCCTTTCTTAAATTATCAACCCTACACGCCTGATACAAAGTTCATAATGTTTAATTTTAATTTAAATACTGAACCTTTTTGTGCTTAATTTTCTACCGCATCTTCGTCAGCAACTTCGGACACCGCATCCTAATAATAATCATAAGACTTAGTACCAGGGTTTAATATACATTGAACTTTAATGATTTATGTTGCACTTTGGATATGAGCGTAAAATTTAACCTCATTACCTATCTTAATAAAGGATTTGCCCTTTCGCGCCGGCTAATCACAAATGGGCATGTAAAGTCCGTAAATTACATCGCATTGAGTTCATATTACTCTTGTTTTTTTTTACTTATTAAAGGTAGATGTTACTTATTCATAATTAGACCCCCTCGATGTTTATTACTTCTGTAAGAGCAAATTAATGTGCACAGTTCATTCGATTTGAATGGAGCATTGGCTTCACATATCCAAACGTCAATCAACTTAAAAATATTGACGGTTTTATTCAAAAAGGTTGTTACATAAAACTCCAATTAGGGTTTCCTAGTATGCAAATTTATTTGGTTTACTTATACCATCTTAACTATTCATCTGCTTAGTATAAGTATGTGTATAAAATAACCATTCCATATCACCAATATTTTATATATTTTCATGCTTCAGTGTTATCCGGTTTGGCTTATCCTAATTCCCTAGTTCACATTACTATTCCAGCAGATATTATAGATTATTTTTAACTACTGGCGTCATCAACCAACGGTATTTCCAAATACAGGCTTACATTTCCTGAGGCATTGCTCCCTAGTTGGCTAATTCAGGCTACTTTATTAACTACAATAATATGTTCTTATAATCATCTATTTCAATTCCTGTTTATATTACAAATATTTTGAGCGTCTAAACTAAACGCTCACGTATGTATTTTGAATTGCTTTCTACTTTAGGATAACCATGTATAAGAGCTATCATCTTTTTATAAGTTACATTTACTTCTACCACATAGTCATCTATTTCCTCCGGTGCAATATATAAAGTGTCGAGGTACACTTGATGACGACCGAAAGAGTCAAGCGCAACCGAGCTCGTGGTAGCCCCCTACTGGCACTCTCCAGGGGCCGATTCGGGCCGGCGAACTAAATCAAATAATGACTAATCGATTTTCTCTTATATTGCACAGTAGGTACACGTCAAACGTTATTCCCTTTAATTTTAAATATGATTTTTTTATTCTGTTTGCATAAATCCGAATTCGTTATAGACAATGAAGTGATTGATTCGTTTTAATAAAGCTTTGGCGGTTGATTGATGTTTATTAGTTCGGTAGTCGGAGTTTTTGGAATCATTAGAGAGTGCGGTGCCTTATGAAGAGTAATGATCGCGCCGCTTGCGGTACTTAACTTAATTCGAGGTTTAACCGTTTGTTATTTATTATTGGGAATGTGCAAGTACTAGACAGAAGATGACGCCATCGGTTAATCATTTTTATCGTTGTCTGAACACGTAATAATATTCTTTGTGATATTTGTTGTACATTAAAAATTAATTTATACTTAAGTTTTTCACACGTTTCAGCGTTTAGTTTTCTCTCATAAATTTAGGAATGTACCGCCTTCTCGGTGAATCAATTAGATCTCTATAATTTACTTCTAAGACATTAAGACCACGCTGTAGCTCTAGTTTCAGCACGAATGGGTCGGCTCGCCCGGGGTCTTACCACCATCTTACAGAACACCGACGTAAAGTAACAGTGCTTGCATTATTGCGTTTCGTTGGGTCAGTGACAGTGCCGGAGGCCCACCTCATTTCTTCTTTCCCTTCCCCTTTCTCTTTTCCCTACCCCTCTCCCATACAAAGCCTGACGACGCACTCGCGACTCCCCTGGTATTGCTAGTGTCTATGGACGGGGGTAATCGCCTGCTTTTGACATAAAAAAAACATCAACAGATGCATGGGGACAAATATTCAACTTGAGGGTAGCAAGCCAGACCGGGTTAGAAAAATCCCTACCACCTTTCTTTCACTGAATGCTCAGACTATATTATAGCTAGTGATAATGTTGGCCATTAATGTTGATTAAATTACTTATATTATGAACTTATTTACTTCGTGTATATTCACTTAGGTTAACTCAGGTCGCGAGTTGCATAGACTAGACAACAGCCCAACTCGAGGTGTGCCGTACACCCTTGAGCTAGTAGTCAAAATTAAATCGGCTGAGTGCCTTAAGCACTCGTCTTGGTAGTTCGGTGAAACTGTTAAGGCCTTACTAAGCCAATAGCATAGTCAGTTCGAAAAAAAAAAAGCCCGAATACTACTTGTCGTTAGTGTGATGCAAGCCGCTCAAACGCAATACGGTCGGTCACGCTGACTAGCATGTCATGACGCGAAATCATAAGTTTATCTCCTTTTTTTTAACGTGGAGAGAAAATCCATCGTGGACTGTCAGGCCCCCGGGGGACGGCCTGAGCTCGGTCGGCCGCCAACTACGTGCTGAGACGTAGCTGTCGGTGCCTTTCGGCGACTTTAAGCGACTAAAACTCCACGGCAAACCGTACGCCGCACTATGGAAGTGTAGTGGGGGAGCGTGGACAAGCTCCGCGACACCCCCGGCGGCAGGCGCTTTCACGCCACACTTTGACGATTAAGGCAGTAATGATTTTTTTCAGATCTTCTATAAATATACTGTTGTTTATACTTTCTAACTTATGTCTACTGTTTCTAGGTTAATCCTAGACATCCAAATCATGAATTGAGTAAGCCAGAATTCATGCTCGTATGAAGTAGACACATACAGTTTTATTCCCGGAAGGGTGTCATGTGTAGGAAACAGGTTAAAGATTCCAAATTGAATGATATAGTAAACTATTATACCAAGCCTTTTATTCAGTAAATTGTATCGCTAGGTCCAAATAATTGAGCATCAACTCACCATCATCACCATACCCTTTTTTTTAACGTGGAGTAAAATCCTACATGGGACACTCAGAGGCCACTACTACAAGTAGTATCGACATAAGTTGATCTAACCCAAGAAGTATCGCCAAAACTTGTTTTTTTCCCCACTCTCCCTTGTCAGATGGCATCTAACTATTCACCCCTTTGATACACGTATCATTTTTCACACAACTTAATCACACCTTTTTTGATTTGGTCTACTCCTATATCTGTTCATTTCTTGATACGTGATATTCATTTCTTCCCACAATATACTTCTACGACGCTAGCCTATTACTCCTCGATTTTTCTTGTACTGGTGCTATTTTAAAACTTGCTCTGATATCCTCATTCTTTATCTTATCTATTCTAGTTATAGCACACATCCATCTTAACATTTTTTTTTATATTATACGCAAACGAACAGGCGGGTCACTTGAGGGTAAGTGATCACCGCTGTCCATAGACGCTAGCAACACTGGGGGTGTCGCCAGTACATTTCCAGCCTGTGTTTAGGGGAGAGCGGTTGGAAAAGTGGGGAGGAGTTCGTCCTCCGGCGCTCTCACTGACCGAACGAAACGCAACAATGCAAGCAATGTTACTTCACGTCGGTTTTCTGTGAGAGGGTGGTAGTACCCCGAGCGACCCGAACTATGTATTCTGAAGCCAGTAGTAACTTCAGAGTGGCTCTAGCACCTATTAAAAACATTTGCATTTCTGCCAGATGTAATCTTTCCTCGTCCGTCTCTTGCGTAGCCAAGTACTCGAATCCATATAACACGACTGCTTACATTATAGTTGATGATTGAACAACAACTGTATTAATCATATTCAATTACAAAATATTCAATTCGATAACTACCAAAGAGGTAACGAAAGTTAATTTAAAATAATAATGATTGTAAATTAACTCTATTAATGTTAATTTAATCAATTTAATATACCTCATCTATCTTGATTTATAATAACCTGATAGGTTTACTGCTTTATTACTTGCTTATTGAAATACCGTTTAGCCTTCCACGATCTTAATTTGACAAATATATAACGATCGATCAGTTTTTGATTACAAATTACTTTAGTATTTTATTGGGTAATATATTTAAATAGTAATTTGGATCTCTTGTTTTATTTATAAATGCAAAACGGACATAAATTTATAGAACACTAGCTTTTGCTCGCGGCTTCGCTCGTGTTAATGTCGATTTATCCAAGGTCTCGGGAACAGTACTTTTATTAAGGCAATTTTTGTACCCCACATAACGAGTGCGTAAAATTTCCTGGTAACCGCTTCAGTTGTTAAGGCGTAAAAACGTAAGAAACTGATAAACAAACTTTTACATTGAAATTTATAATATTGAGTTAGAAGTTTCTATATTCTTGGACTCTAGGTACGCATGTTTGTTACGTCTCATCCAGGTATTTATACTACGGAGGATAAAAATAAGAGAAAGAATCTCTTGTGGATTTGTATTTAAAAATTGTTTGAAATAAGTGTTTTATAAATGCTCACAATTCAATAATGTAGTGTAAGAGTAGTATTTAAATTGTGTCAGTCTTTTACTAAACCCAGCTTTTCAAATGTATGCGGACATATATTTTATGTATATACACTTAAACATTAAATTATCAAAATTCTATTGGGAAGGCAAAGTTAAGATACTGCATTCCTGAAACATAGTATTCAACGATTCTCATGGACCCAAAACATAACATCCGACAAAACAGCGAGGAGTTGTAATGTATTGTACATTTCTAAGTGGTCACCGTTATTTTTAGATGGTACTGTTATTACCATTAGATATAGGGCAGTCATTTTGTCGTGTTGAGATAAAAAAAAGTCGAGAAGTCAGACGAGTACTGCCGACAGAAGTAAAAACTCAAAACAATAGAACAACTACTGTGTTCTATTTTGAATATTTAAATTTGATCATTTGTAAATTGAAATTATTAACATTACTCTGGTCGTCACATTTATTGGCCACGTTGAGAAATAATTACGTTTTTATACAGTTTATTAATTAATCAAACGTATGATGGTCTGCACAAGCTTATTTTTTTAAATTTTTTATTGTAGCACGGCAGAATGACTACGCTGTTCCTGATAGTAAGCACAATCCAAAAACAATGGCGACCACCGAGAGACACACTATCCATCGCCGGTCGCCGCTGTCATGCCGGCCTGTGAAGAGCTGGATATGCACAGGCTGATCCCGAAACGCGACCCGCAGAAGCGAATCACTATGACGGGCTTTAATACAAAAAAAAATACCTTAATACAAAATATTATTATTACATTTACACAGGCCGCTATACTACGCTTCGTTTGTCAGGTGCAAGTGCATACGTCACGAATATGACGAAGGTGGTAGAGCCACGCTGAAGCTATTACTGGTTTCAGCATCAATGGGTCGGCTCGTCCGGGGTACTACCACCCTCTCATAGAAAACCGGCGTGAAGTAACAGTGCTTGCATTGTTGCGTTTCATTAGGTCAGTAAGAGCGCCGGAGGTCCACCTCCTCTCCCACCCCTTCCCGCAAGCACAGGCTGGCAACGCACTTTCAATTCCCCTGGGGTTCTTAGTGTCTATGGACGATGGTGATCACTTAACATCAGGTGACCCACCCGTTCGTTTGCCTGCTATGATATAAACATATACATATACATAAATCAACGCTTTTCAAGAAGATCACTCACTTAAAAAAATCACTGCCTTTCATTTTAACCTCTAGTCAAATAGTAAAAAAAATAGATGCTAAATTACGAAATAAAACAAGAATGTGTAATGATTGGAAGAGAAATATCTAAACGGATCGTAAATAACTTATAAGATAAAGAACAATTATTTGTTGGTCCATTCATTCGGAACGGTCAGTTTTATTACGGCGTCACAACTCCTACGCAGACGACACTCATTGGCACTGGCATAACAGGTTTTTTATTTCTAAAATTATCTATTTTTGTTGTGCATCTGAATGGTATTTAGATCATGGAATCAAAAAAAACTTCCTATATTTTAAAAAATCACATAAGCTACATTAAATGTCAATCTATTTAAACTTACTTGCTAACCCGCGCACATTTGTTTGCGTGAAATCGTTACTTACCGGTTCCAATTGTATTTCCAAGCTTGAAAAATCTTAAAAAACCTAGAACCTAATTACAGCGTCTCCCACTATCTCCAATTGCGAAACCAAACAATTCAGGCACTCAAAGACATACCTAGTTGGTTTCGTGATTAAGCTCGTAAATCGTGTGTTCAACAAGGTTTTAGACATTATTTAGTAAAATTCTTGTTAAACGCGTGTTAATTTTTATTTTTGTAATAAGATCGCAAGTGTCTAACAAGTGAAACTAGGAGGGTGGGGTGGGTGGGTGACAATTTGTGATTGTAGATTCTACCTAGATTATAGGTATTTTTAGATGACGATTTAAAAAAAAATACGATAAAAGTATTTAATAGAAAAACAGGTAAAAATTCTGAACATCTACACCCTAATCACCTAGCGGTATCAAATGTACTTTACGACCTATTCTCATACCTTCCAAATATAAAGACAGCCGTTTCGGAGTAGTTCGAAGACAAACACGAGATTTTTATATATTAGAAGATATACCTACTGATATTACCAATATACCTAATACCTACTCATTGTCATATACAAAAGGCAATTATGATAATAGTGCATGTTCATGATACTTTTATTATTACATACATAATAGTTATAACAAGAATTTTCTAATTAGTAATGTTATCAGTCCCCTAAAGAGACCTTTTTCTTCGATTGCTCATGAAACAAAGACTTTACACCCCGTAAAGGGTGTCAAATAACATCTAAGACTTGAGACATCCAAGCCAACCTCACCTGCACGTGGTGCACCCTGCTGAATAACGAACGAGGCAATGGCGAAAGCGGGGTGGTAGGGTTTTACAGCCTGACTGTGTCGCAACCACCATGTATATGGCAAAAAAGCCCGTCATAGTGATTCGCTTTTGCGGGTCGCGTTTCGGGAACAACCTGTGCATGTCCAGCTTTTCGCAGGCCGGCATGACAGCGGCGAACGGCGATGGATAGTATGTCACTAGGTGGTCGCCATTGTTTTTGGATTGTACTATGCTTACCATCAGGCACAGTAGAGTCACTATGCCGTGCTACTATAAAAAAAAAAACTTTTTTATTTAATTAAAATAAAGAATGTAGAATACTTATGATTTTGTTATTATTTATTTATCATATTTTCTATGTTCCGAAATTTGTATTGTTCATTTATATTCCGTTACAAAAATATCACGTTATGACTAGGAGTATTATACTTTGTAGGTGGTAGAGCCACGCTGAAGCTAGTGCTGGTTTCAACATGAATGGGTCGGCTCGCCCGGGGTAGTACCACCCTCTCGCAGAAAACCGACGTGAAGTAATGGTACTTGCATTGTTGCGTTTCGTTAGGTTAGCGAGAGCGCCGCAGGCCCACATCCCCTCCCCTCTCCTCCCCTTCCTTCCCCCACTCGTCACCTTCCCACCAAACACAGACTGGCAACGCACTTACGACTCCCCTGGTGTTGCTTAACATTAGGTGACCCGGCTGTTCATTGGCCTCCTATGACATAAAGAAGTATATAATATTGAAACGACTGTTTTACGCGCCATTTTTAAATATATACATAAACACACAAATACACATAAATAATAGTTTATTCAAAGTTTCTGGTATAGCAGAGGGCAATATAATATCTACTTTTTTAAGTAATCCATGTTTTTTCTACATATTTGAATGCGGTTTTGTGAAACGATAAACAAATTTCAACAGTGTAAGCAATCTCGTTTAATATCCCGAAAAATATTTAAAAAAGGCTGCAAGTTATGGCCGCCGCGTTGGCTGGAATTGTTATGTAAAAATGTATGTATGTATGTAGTTGGAATTGTTATGTAAAAATGTATGACGCTATAGTTTACGCATGTATACTCTATATCGCTATTAATTTTAAATAATGTTTATTTCTTCTTTATTTCAAAACAATTCAACTAAAGAATTCAAACAACGCCTGCCAAATTGATCGCAATGCAGTTAGAACAACATGGTACCTGAATGCAATGTGTATGAATAAATTTTAGAACACAATCCAAATAGGTTTTAATTTAAACATAAAACTGTGCAAATTTATGCTTTAAGATTAGAGATTCAGAGTTAATTTTAGTATGGCTTACTACGTGATATCGAACCTTTATGAGATAATACTTGCGATGTAAATCAGAATGTTCTCGGCAAGCTCGTACGGGAGTCCAGCACAGGTGACAAATAGTCACGCCATCCTGGAAAGGTCGGGGGCGAACGAGGCATCGATGTTTTTATTTGTTAAAGTCGATGACTTAATAATAGTGATGAGAAAAATCGATCAATATTTCTTCCCATCTTTGGATCACTTACACCTATTTACATGCAAATTATAGTATTCCTTCTAAACCTTCGAATTCCGACAAATCAGTGAAGAAATATTTTGTCTTAGCTTATTATAATACAAAAATGTTTGTATGAAAAAAAACTTATGAAAATAATAATTTAAAATTAATATTACTTTACTGTACACTTTCACTATATAATAAAAATCCAGTTCTAGGATATTGAATCAAATTTCAATTTCATCGATAAAAAATAAACTCGAATCGTCACATCCCTTATTTTACAGATTCATATCTCTTAAATGTATGTATTCAGCGGCACATAATTCAGGATTACAAATTGTTTGTTTTAGGTTGAGACACCAAATGTATTGATGTGGCTCCAACTTAAAAGGCTGGCGTGGAATATACAAATATGGCTTTATTATTATCATCCGTAATATGATAATACATTAAACAGTAATTACTGATGTTCATCCGACTTATGACGTAATTTTTACATACCTTTCTAGAAACTAACACATTAGTCAAAATTCATATCTGGATCTCCAATTGTAATATATTTACGTTCTGCTGAGTCAAGAGAAAAAATGGAGATAAATTTAATTCATTTTTCTCTAAACTATTTACTCCTTATTGTATGTGATAATACACTCTATTGCATTCTCAGATATTCACCATGAAGAAACTTATTCTCAACCTAATCATTTCCTCAAGGTCATGTGGCTACAATTTCGTCGGTGTTTTTTTCATACTTTATAGGTGATCAAACTGTAGGCTTAAAACTAGAGGCGGACTGTCTCTTAACTTCAGCTTCTAGAAGACACCTTTAGGTGCTTGGTGAAAGATTTTCAACATGAGGATAGCAACCAGGCATTGGTAGGTGGTAGAGCCACACTGAAGCTATTACTGGTTTCAGGATGAATGGGTCGGCTCGCCCTGGATAGTACCACCCTCTTACAGAAAATCGACGTGAAGTAACAATGCTTACATTGCTGCGTTTCGTTCGGTCAGTGAGAGCACCGGAGGCCCACCTCTCTTCCCCTTCCTCCTCGCCCCTTCCGCTTCTCTTCCTCCCTCTCCAACACAGGCTGGCAACGCACTTGCGACTCCCCTGGTGTTGCAAGTGTCTATGGACGGTGGTGATCACTTAACATCAGGTGATCCACCTGTCCGTTTGCCTACTCTGACATTTAAAAAAAGGCGGGCTTACAGACACCATGAAAACAAGTAATTATTAAAACAACACTATTGACCAGGTGATAGTAACATTGGCATGGAGTATACGTTTACTATTAACTATTATGAGTAGCTACTATAGACTGTACTGTTTAACCCGTACTATTGCCCGGACAAGGTGCCTAACTTAATTCTTAATTACGTCATAGTTTTATAATAACCCATAAGTTGGTATCATCTTTGATGACGGCACACTTGTTTCGATCTATGACGGCAATCCTAAGACATGTAACTTTATTCTATGACCGACAACTTAAAATAATAAAAGTATAATTTCTCTATATTCATATTGCTATTGTGAGAAATAAAAATAAATAGTATTAAATGTAAAATACATGTACCAAATGAAAATAATGGATTGTCCGTAATTAAAATGATCTTATGGACATCTCGAAACAACAACAAAATATTCAAAAACACGTCTGTGTTGTTAATTAAATCTGTTTGTACTCGTTAACGATGATTATTTTCGTCCTTTGTCCTTTGTTACACTGCTTAAGAGACTGAATAATTTAAATGTTAATTATGTTTGGGTTACAGGTGTGAAAATGTTGGTAAATATGAGAGAGTTGACATATCAGGTTCTCGCGTGCCGTTTATAACATTGCATAAAAATAATCGTTAAAAACATGCAAAACAGAAATCCCTTTTGTCAAATATATTGTTTCAATGTATATGTTTCCGTTTTATGAGTTCCACCGAGAGAGATAACTTTTAATAGATTTTAGTGTCTCTATAATTTATTGATTTTTGGCGGTGTTTGTCAAATATATTGTTTCAATGTATATGTTTCCGTTTTATGAGTTCCACCGAGAGAGATAACTTTTAATAGATTTTAGTGTCTCTATAATTTATTGATTTTTGGCGGTGGTGTGGTGCCAAAATGGTGGCAAACCTGATGGTAATCATCCAGCATTTTCTATAATCTACCGTTAATCATGACAGTTAGCCTGTTAGCTAGTTATACCTGTAAGCTACTCTATACTCTTGTTAAGCCCCAAAACACAATGAACCAAAAGAGAGGTTTATCACCGTCACGATGACTTTTAATAGATTCTAGTGTCTCGATAATTTATTGATTTTTGATGGTGTTGTGGTTCCAAAATGGTGGCATACCTGATGGTAATCATCCAGCATTTTCTATAATCTACCGTTAATCGTGACAGTTAGCCTGTTAGCTAGTTATACCTGTTAGCCACTCTACACCTACATATACTCTTGTTAAGACCCAAAACACAATGAACCAAAAGAGAGGTTAACACCATGGATGGTGTTTGTAATTCAGAGAAGTACAACTAACCTACCACCCTGCATGATTACTGGATATATATCGGACTAATATATGCCATTAAGTTGGTATCCAGTTGGAAATAATTGCCACCTTAAATTGTAGTAGACTGAAATCATCCAATCAACATAAAGCATAATAGGTCCTTTTTGTATGAAATCGAATCTTATATGAATGGAGTTCATACATAATTTAAAAATTAGCTTTTGCAGTATGACAATTCTTCTACAATCCTCCCGATAATATAACGGAAACGAACAAGCAGATGCTTCCCACACTTCAAGCAGAGTATGTACTTGCCCAAGTTCTTATAACTACAAATCACGCGGTCATGGTATGACGGTGAATTCATGTCCGAATGCCACAATTCGTGCACATATACACATAGATAGGTATCAATATGGTGGTTTTTTTTTAAATTACTACTTTTCAAGCTTGATTAGTTTATTTTAACCGATTCTTAAGTTTGTGAGTACTCGTCTGTGTCTCACTGATAAACATATGTATTATTAGTTTAAATAGCTTTGTTAGATTGGACAATCCCGATGTTGCATTTAAGGCAACAGCCTAAGAACCTTGTTCCGCAATCTTGACGTCCTTAATCTTGTTGCCATATTGCTAAATTGCTCGCACAAACAACAAGAGTTGGATGAAGTTGTAAAGGCCCGTTTGGCCAACAGCGTATCGTAGCTAGGTCCGTTCCCTCGGCGTGGAGCCCTTGAGTACGCTGCTCGCGCGATACACTGACACAAAATCTTACATCACTGCGACAACATTACACATATCACCTCCACTCACGTGCACGCATACGCGCTTGCCCTTGCCCAAGTTCTTATAACTACAAATCACGCGGTCATGGTATGACGGTGAATTCATGTCCGAATGCCACAATTCGTGCACATATACACATAGATAGGGATCAATATGGTGGTTTTTTTTTAAATTACTACTTTTCAAGCTTGATTAGTTTATTTTAACCGATTCTTAAGTTTGTGAGTACTTACTCGTCTGTGTCTCACTGATAAATATATGTATTATTAGTTTAAATAGCTTTGTTAGATTGGACAGTCCTGATGTTGCATTTAAGGTAAAAGCCTAAGAACCTTGTTCCGTAATTTTGGCGTCCTTAATCTTGTTTCCATATGGCTAAATGCCTTCAATGCTCGCCCAAACACCAAGAGTTGGATAAAGTTGTAAAGGGCCGTTTGGCCAACAGCGTATCGTAGCGTAGTAGAAGAACACGAAAATGATATAAACTCTTTAAAAGCTTGTATATGGTACGGTGCTATTCAAGTATCACGTAAGTACTGGTAGGGGGCGGGGAGCTCCTTGATTTGTTTACTTTTAATGACATAGGGGATGAAGGGTCTGGGTGGTGATTACGTCAGCAATATTTATTCATTTATCCAGAACAGATTTAAAAATACTTATATAAGTGTTTACGTATGCATGGGGTAAGCCCCCCCCCCCTTAGGGAATTGCTTGCTTTAGCTGAAGAGGGGGCGGGGGCGGTCAGACATTACAAAAAATTTGCTTTCGTAATTCTTGAACGTCCCCTAACTTAGTAAATCTTTAAAGTGTTTTCTGTAAAAGAAACGCCAATGCCAATGGCTACTGATAATATAAAAAATAACACAAAACAATATAAATAAACATTCATAATAACACACATTACTAATGCATGTCGTAAAGAACATAAAACTGTTCAATATCCCAACTAAAGTTATTTCGTTATACCAAACGATGATTTTCATAAAAACTGCAATAAATATGTAATATTTTATGAAATATTGACAGTATTATACCGAATTATGAATGTTTATGGGGAAAAAATTATAGTCTCTACGGTGGTCGACTGGTTTTTTGTCCTAATTGCCTAATTTTAAATGATGAATTTATTTTGAGTTTAAAATGTCGAAAATTACAACCAAAAACAATAATAATAAATTAGTGAATATTCTTTAAAAAGGAATACCTTAATATTTTCCATAGATATATTTTAATTGTAAATAGAATATAAACGTCATATTACGTGCTGAATATTTCTAAAACAGTTTTGGAAGACATGTATTCTTATATAATCTATAATTAGTTTTAGTTTAAGTAAGTTAGTTTATTAATCTATAAAATATCTTACTTATATATAAATTATTACTAAGTTTCAATCACTTTGTTATATTAGAGAAGTTCTGTTTTGGCTGTAATCATTACATATTATAAGTTATTTTATAAAAATCCATGTAAGCTGTTGAATTTCCAAATAAATAAAAAAAGTGTGTGTGTGTGTGTACTTATGTACATGCGTTAGTAGTTATACTTCTTTGGCGTAACAAGACAAAAATCTTTTAAAATTTTTTATCTTTCGCATTATTCTAGTCGTTTGTAGAAAAAACGACACTAACAATAAAAAAAGTTGACTATAGGTAACTTCATGGTGTTGGTTTTACGTGACGGTGTGCGCGCGCATTGTAAAAATGTACTCTCATCATTTTTCCCTAACGCGCCAAAAGTAGTATAACTTCAATAAATAATACAATTATCTATATTTTGTATGAGCTATGGTAAATTGGTGTATGTAGCTCAAGGAATTAACTGTTAAGTATTAGCTGATGTTCCCCTTGATACAAAATACGTTCTTATTGTAAATGACTGTTTTATTATTGTAATTTTATATTATGTGCAATAGCACTGAAGCCAAAATATTTAAAGAAAAAGAGCGATTAAAATTACACGGTTGACCTTCGATCACATTGTAAGCAATTTAGGTTCAGTAAAGATTATATTAAGGTCCAACGTTTGTGTAAAACAATTGTCAAATATTAGGCTTTTCTTTATTTTGATTAAGATCTAAAATTTATTTATCCTAATGAATAAGGAAAAACGATCGATATATATCACAGGAGGCAAACGAACAGGTGGGTCACCTGATGGTAGTAATCACCACCGTCCATAGACACTTACAACACCAGGAGAGTCGCAAGTGCGTTGCTAATCTTTGTTTGGGGAAGAGTGGAGGTGGGTCTCCGGCGCTCTCACTGACCGAACGAAACGCAACAATGCAAGCACTGTTACTTCACGTCGGTGTTTCTGTGAGAGGTTGGTAGTACCCAGGGCGAGCCGACACATTCATGCTGAAACCAGTAATAACTTCGGCGTCGCTCTACCACCTAATATAATATTTGGTGTATATTATACGAGGTGTGTTCAAAAAATAAGGTGACTTTGTATTTTTGAGAAAAAAAAAATTATTTATTTATCAATATTTATGTTGTCCCCTTCAAAGTAATCCCCCTCAGATACAATACGCTTATGCCAACGGTTTTTCCAATCCTTAAAGCACTTCTCATAAGCACTTTTCGGTATAGCCTTGAGCTCTTCCAGCGATGCAGTCTTTATCTCTTTAATCGTTGCAAATCTCCGTCCTTTCATAGGTCTCTTTAGTTTTGGGAACAAGAAAAAGTCACATGGGGTCAAATCCGGTGAATATGGTGGCTGAGGCATGATTGTGGTGTTGTTTTTGGCCAAAAAATCTCTCTCTTCTTTTGGTCAAAATTTAGCAATTTCGGAACAAACTTCACTGACACACGTCTCATGTCCAAAACGTTAGAAAAAATTTCATGGCACGAGGCAAGCGATATACCAACATTCTCAGCAACTTCTCTGATAGTGATTCGATGATTTTCCAAAACAATTTTCTTCACTGCTTGAACGTTTTCATCAGTTGTTGACGTGCTTGGACGTCCAGAGCGAGGCTCGTCATTGGCATATTACGTGCTGAATATTTCTAAAACAGTTTTGGAAGACATGTATTCTTATATAATCTATAATTAGTTTTAGTTTAACAGATATCACCAGGAGAGTCACAAGTGCGTTGCTAATCTTTGTTTGGGGAAGAGTGTATGGAGGTGGGTATCCGGCGCTCTCACTGACCGAACGAAACGCAACAATGCAAGCACTATTACTTCACGTCGGTGTTTCTGTGAGAGGGTGGTAGTACGCCGGGCGAGCCGACACATTCATGCTGAAACCAGTAATAACTTCGGCGTCGCTCCTAATATAATATTTGGTGTATATTATATTTCTGTTCTTACGGAATTTATTTTTGTAACAGTACTCAACAAAGTTGAGAAGTCCTTGAAATACTAAAATATTGATACTGAATTATTTTTTATAGTATCATCGCAAAATACTGCACAGCTGGCAGCAATTGTCGAAGGAGAGAAGATCCAATTTTTTTCATCATTACCACGCTAGCTTACTTAGCCTTCCTATACCCGCGCGATGGTGTTCTCAGTAGGAGCATGGTTCATGGCTTACTCCATATGAGTATAGTGTGAATATTATACGCGCAGTTATAGGAAGTTGTTAACAAAGGAAGACGCTTTTTTTATGTCATAAGGGGGCAAACAAACAGGTGGGACACCTGATGGTAGTAATCACCACCGTCCATAGACACTTACAACACCAGGAGAGTCGCAAGTGCGTTGCTAATCTTTGTTTGGGGAAGAGTGGAGGTGGGTCTCCGGCGCTCTCACTGACCGAACGAAACGCAACAATGCAAGCGCTGTTACTTCACGTCGGTGTTCTGTGAGAGGGTGGTACTACTCCGGATGAGCTGATCCATTTATACTGAAACTAGTAATAGCTACAGTGTGGCTTTACTACCTATCAACCTGTGTGAGTGGTGTTTTCACTATTTTCGGTACGCTAAAGGTGTGAATTTGTTAACCTTATTTCAAACTGGGGTGGACGCTACTCTAAAACCGTGGCTCAAAGAACATATCCATCTGGATATCAGAAAAGATAATCAAGATCTCCGGAACACCAATCCTTATTAGAAGTTCTCAAAATGACGGAAGACATAGGGGAATATAGACCAAGAAATTATTAAATATACTTTAACTTCTCGTGTTTGATGAGATCGGTGGTTACCTTACTTAATGGTTACCAAAAAAAAATCTCATCATCTCATAAACCTAACGAAATAAACTTGTAAAATAAACTATTACCGAAATATAAAATTTCATTCTCACCGTTAGAGCAGCTTTCAAGAAACCATATTATATACCTACAAAAATTGCATAAAGAATATTAAATCAAACAATTTAAACGTCAAATGTCAGCTATAACAACGGATATTAAATTGAGAACATTTTTTTTATAAAAATATTTCTTTCGTATTTATTATAACATCAGAAAATATAAATAATAATTTAGCCGTTTTAAATTGGACATTAGCGATATAACAACGTTCAACTTCATCATAACGTCTTGTTACGTCGACAGTCTTAGCATTTTTATCGTAACCCAGTAATTTACCTAATGAGCCGCTCAAAAAGACTAAAAACAACGTCAAAATGTGTCACAAATACAAAAATCCAAGCGCATAAACACCGGGTATATATTCAAATGAGGATGGTAATGAGTGCCGGCGTATGATTTCTTGAAAAATATGTACATTATTTAGGTGGCCCGGCCAATGCGACGGCAGCCGCGGGCGCGGACGCTAAATTAAAAACACGTCAAATGTTAAATTGGACCGGGACATCTATTAAGGAGGCTTGAGCTGTATTCACACTGATATGTTATCACTTTATTATAATAATAAAAATATATATTTTATGAAATCAATTTTAAGATTATTGTTTCCTATGAATAATAAATATATTTAATACAATTTTTAAAGATTTATATTTAATACTAGCTGTGCCTGCTACTTCGTCTGCGTAGAAGCTTACGTAAAAAAACAGTATTAATAAAGTCATCTGATTTTTTTTTTCGAACTGACTATGCTATTAACCTAGCAAGGTCTTAACAGCTTCACTGGACTACTAAGGCAAGCGCTTAAGGCACTCAGCCGATTTTATTTGGGCAACCAGCTCAAGGGTGCACGGCACACCTCGACTTGGGTGTTGCGTGTTCATGCATTCATACATTGGTCATCTGAATGCATCGAGTCCATTTACTCGTATACTTTTCTCTCGTACCTATGCCGCGTCGTCATTAAAACTACAATAACTTTTGATAGAGTGGTCCGATTTTAATGAAACAACCACTAAGTTACTCCCGAGAACTGAGGGTTTATTGTGAATTTAGCAGTGATGCGTGTTCAAACAAACAAACAGACAAACATTTCTAAAAATGATTGAAATGTATATTACTTATTCTTAGACACCTGCAACAATTTTTTTCTCGAAAATTGAAAAGTACAGACACTATAAATTTACATTTTTATTAAGATTAATTAATATTGTAACCTCTCTAAAACCAAATTAACTGTGCACGTGACCTTCTTATTTATTTATTTTATTTTTTAATTTAAATAACTAGATGACAATATAGATTTGATACAGTTATATTGGTAATATGAGAGCAGGTTAGGAGTGGTAGACCTTGTGCAAGATTTCACCGCGGTAATACCGTTGCTATATATTTCTGCCACAAAACAGCAGTAGCCAACCTAAGCTGTAGAGGCCTCCAAAAAGGCCAATAGCGTAGTCAGTTCGAGAAAAAAAAAAGCAGTAGCCAACCTTTGTATGTCGTTTTGGTTCTTCATGACATAGAAAATTCCAATTGGATTTTGATGTAATTTACACTTGTTTCGCTGATATCATGTAGCGGATATTCTTTGGATCATGCATGAGAAGTTATTTGTTATATTCACAAACAGTTCTTGCCTAGTCTTGTCCTCGTGACTGTATTTCTCGGTTTTTTTTGGAATTACAATATGTATTATGTAGGATTTTATTGCCCCATTTTTATTTATTTTTTGCTTTTATTTCTGCCATTACTTCTTAATCCTTATACCGATTTTAATTACCACTATTAAAATTTAATATTGCTGTTTAAGCTATCTGAAAAAGATAATGGATATGTAGGCTTAATAATGTTCTGTAAAATTTGTTATCTGTTAGTGAATACCTCGACAAAATTGTTTCTGCCGTTTTGAAAATTATTCGTGACAAATAGCAAACACTAAAGTTTACTTTATATATAGAAATATATCATTATTTTTGCCGTCGAGTAATTAGTTATATATGTTGTGTAAGTTTTAAGTAATAATTAAATATGGGGAACAGTATGTCCGCGACTTTATAACAAACTAGAGGTATCAAGAAACAAGAGCTCGAAGGCTTTTACTTAATTCAGAAGCACAGCGGGTGTTCCCAAAACCATTGGTCTGGACCGTGAAATATGGTGCTGTGAGCCCATGATCGGTGATCACCTTAGGCAATGTCCTGCGAGTCTGGAATACCATACCTTTGTTGTATAAAACGCGGATCGCTTTTTAATGCTCGTGAAAATTAGCTGCGAATGAATTTGGATGTTTTGCTTTTTTATGGTCGAAAACATTATCAGATTGTTTCTTTTGTGTTTACATATTTATTTTATATTAATTAATGGATATAGAGATATATATGCTATGAATGATTGAAAACACTTTTGGGTCTAAAATTATAGCCATGGCTATTGTTCTGTACATACAATATATACAACTAGCTTTTCTTCGTTTGCCTGAATTTAGATTTAATTTTTCCTTCGGGAACAGTACATTTTCGTTGGAATTTATCCAACCCTTACCCTGTGTCCTTTTCTCTACCCCTCAGAATATTGTAGCTGGTAGAGGCACGCCGATTACTGGTTTCATCAGGAATGGGTCGGCTCGCCCGGGGTAGTATCACCCTCTCCCACAAACACCGACGTGAAGTAACAGTGCTTGCATTGTTGCGTTTCGTTCGCTCAATGAGAGCGCCGGATACCCATCTCCTCCAACACAGGCTGGCAACGCACTTGCGACTCTCCTGGTGTTGCAAGTGTCTATGGACGGTGGTGATCACATAATATCAGATGACCCGCCTGTTCGTTTGCCTCCTATGATATATAAAAAAAATGTGTATGGTAAATGTTATCATGATCGGCCGATTAATTAAAGCGTAACAAACAAACAAACTCACTTGCGCCTTAGGAATATTAGTAAGAATTTGTATTATGTTATCTATCGAGTGTTATTTTTGAAACTGTGCATTAACATCGTATGTTTTTTTTTAACTTTAGTTTTGGCAACCAATCGATTTAGATTATTACTGCCATTGTCCAGTGGGTATCGGTATTACAGGTTTCTTGATATAATTTCAATGAACTAACAAGATGGTCCATGGAGTTTTTGTGACATCTCAGAATTCATGGTCTGTGGTATATTTTCCACTCACTTCACTTATGCACAATAAACAAACTATATTACATAAAACACCACCAATTTTACACAATATAGAGTCAAGTAACACAAGATTACGAATAAAATATAAAATTCACTACATGATAGACCAAAATCCCGTCAAAAACGCCACAACGTATGTTGTAAATACAAATTATAAAAAAACTTTACAGGTGTAAAAAGTTTTATATTAAATAATGTTACAAAGTTAAGTGTGCATTTACATCATTATAAGTACAAATAATTACAATAAAGACCATTAATAGATCTGTAACTTATGATACTAATTTTAAAATTCATACATTAATCCCATAATACGTTGTTAAACAGAACGGCTTTGTCGGCGTTTGACAAAACAAAATGCAATTTTCATCAGTCAAAAACACATTTATCAAAGGCCAAAGTGACGTTTAGAAGTAGCAAAACAAATCGTGGGTCCTTTTCGGGGCCAAGCTTATTTGAAATTTATAACTGTTTAGAAAAAAGTTAATTAAGAGTTAATGGAATACAAAACGGGAGTGGATTTGGTAGCCAAAAATAGGCGGAGATGTTATAAAATTTAATTAATTATTTTTTCGTGGTCTCGTGGGTGACTTTTTGTATTGCTTATTATTTTGTTTCCATTATTAAAAGTAAACATTATTTGTAAGTCTATTATAGAAAATGAAATAATTGTTTTTTGTTCGATTATAAGTGTTGGTACCTCACCAAACTATGTAGAGATTTTGACAGATGTTTGTTTTCTTTTGTTACAAGCTTATTCATTTTTTTATATAATTGTAATCCTTCGACGATTAAGAGACTGATAAATTAATTGTCTTATTAAAAATCCTGTACTATGCACATTTACAATTAAATTATTAATACCATCAGTTACCACTGTAATGCTGTATGGATCTGAGTGTTGAGCTACGAATGAGAGGGATGAGAGAAGATTACACGTGGTAGAGATGAGAATGTTGAGATGGATCTGTGATGTAACTAGAATGGCTTAGATTAATAATGAGGACATCAGAAGCAGTTTAAATATAGCACCGGTATTAGAGAAGTAGTGTAGTGAGCAGTAATAGGTTACCATGGTACGGGTATATCATGACAGAAGAATGTCATGTAGCTAGAAAAGTTGGAAATATGAAGATAAATGATTATAGGAGTAGAGAGAGACCCAAAAAGGTCAGAAAATATTGTGTATTTCAGTCTTAATACTAAGATGAAATCTGACAGGGAAGAGTGTGAGAAGAGGACATATGCTGACCCTCCTAGGTAAGATAAGTGTAAGAAGATGAAGATGATCAGTTACCACTCTTGTGACTCTTCGTGAAGAATTGGTAATTTTCGAAATGTGCTTATATCAGCGTTCTGATCTGGCAATATAATAACTAATGTGACGTTTTTGCTCTTAACGAGAGTATTGACGAATTGGTACATATTAATATTACCAACATATACATATACCGATATTCTATTATAATTTATTACTCGAAAATTTCATTATTAATAGTGCGACTAAAGAAAGTAACGAATGTGACAATTTTAGAATATTTATGAACATATAATACAACCTTATTGTTTCATAAAATTCGTAATAAACAAAAATTAAGACATGTCTACAAAAAAGCCAACACTTTAAGACGACGTATATATTAACGAATTGATTAGTTGCGAAATCATAACTTAAAAAGTTATGCTAGTCAAGGGACTAAAAAGAGAAGGCTCTTACCTATACAACTAAAATCTAACAAACCTAACGACACTTTTATGCTATAATCTATTGAACTGTTTATTTAGGCTATAGAGCGTATCAAAAGAAAAAGACTAGAGAGAAGAAATAGAATTTTATTATTTATACACAAGTTTCATATAAAATCGTTAATCTCTCAAAGTAAAATTGATAACCTACTTTTATAATCCTAACTTTCCTAATTATTAGTAAAAATGCAAAATTGTGCTTGTTTGCTTTTCACGCCTTAACTACATACTCAACCTATCGTCATGTAATTTTGCATACTCATTATCAGGTCTACAGAAAATAACAAAGGAGATACAATCCATCCAGAAAAATGTACCAACTGTAAATCATAAAATTTTGCGTACACGTCATAAACTAAACGATTACTTTTTATAAAAAAAAGAGTACTAACCCCGAAGCCCAATCTACGAGTATATTAATGCAAGTGAAGCCACGGGCAAAAGCAAGTTTTATTTACACAGGAGTTCAAAAAACTAATACAACAATACTCGGTAAATCGTCACCGATTCCCTCGGATGTCGCGACCGTACATTTTATGACACCATTCAAACTGTTTTTTTATCGTTTTCACTAAACAGATTATTATACATTTCTTAACCCTTTGATGGAGGTCGCGAAACCTCAAACCGTTAATGATTTACGCCCCGCAAGAGACCGTAATTCTAACGGAGTGAATTTCAAACATAAAAAGGAAATTGTCAAAAAATATTTTACGGTCGCGAAGAGTCCACGACGAATCGATTTAATTCCATTCTGTCCTCTATATTGGATCATTTTTATAGTGTGACTGTTAATAACAGAGCTCTTTAATTGCATCGTATAAATCATTATTCCTCGTTACGACTCGGGTGATTTACTTACTGCTATGACACACAAGCGTATATCTTAAATCAGCATGTGCCAAGGCTCTCAGCGTTGTGATTTTCCTTTGTCGTTTATTAGGATGTGACTTTATGCGATTTTTAATGAGATGCACGATATTAAGAAAAAATATAATAAGGATTTTATCTCATAATTCTTAGGTTATGTTATGCGGTATTTTATACTGTGCACTTCTAAATTTTAACAATTGTTATTTCACATATATATTTAGATCTAGTATGTATTTTATATTTTATAAAAATAATGTATAAATATTATTAAGAAATATGAGTTTTTTTTTATGTTATGTTATCTCAATAAAATACATGTTTATTAGTTTCTTAGGTTTTATAAAACTTTTTACAAACAAGATCTTTCTTTATGTATCTCTGTAATGGCATAGATTTTTTAAAGTTCTTTTTAACTTTGCATTATTTACAGTGCAGAGGGGAGGGAGAGAGGAGAGGGGAGAGGAGAGAGTTGGGGGAGGGGAGGGGAGGTGTTCCTCCGGCGCTCTCACTGACCGAACGAACCGCAACAATGCAAGCATGGTTACTTCACGTCGGTTTTCTGTGAAAGGGTGGTACTACCCCGGGCGAGCCGACCCATTCCTCTGAAACCAATAAAAACTTCATCGTGGCTCTACCACCTACTACATGAGACTATTAGATTTCGTAACATCAAATGTTAAAGACTTGATAGTATGAAAAAAAGTACACATATCTAAGCGAATGATTAATAAATAAAACAATGTCATATACAACACGGATCTATTACATTTCTTATTAGTTCTAACCACACCATTTCGGAGTTCATTAAGCGTCATATCACCTGACAGGTCGTTTTTCATATGCATTGTTTGTCTCTCGACTCTCGGGCGGGGCAAAAAACCCGTAAGTAGTGTTTGCTTCTCAATTTAACTCTGACACATTGGAACAAAGAAATTAATTGATGTTAGTAATGAAGGAAACTAATGAATGAACGCGGATAGGTTAGTTTTCGAACAGAGATATTTTATATTCAATTTTTTCTGGTGCACCCTTTCCGAATTTGGTGGTCGCAACTAATAAGGAATCTGGGAGGTCGCAATGTGTTAAAAAATAATCCATATATGATACAGTGTTTTTAGAAACATTTTAATTATAAAGCAGGTGGAATAGTTTTTGAATTTTTATATGGATTGACAACATGCTGTATACACGCCGCGAATTGAATATGAGTTAATAATTAATTAAAGTAATAGCTAAAAACAGATAGGGTATTATTGTTTCTCCATAAATCGTAGACCTACGGGTTTATACATTATTCAAAATAAAAACGAGGATTTTGAAAAAAGTACAATTTTTTTACGCTAACCAGCTGTTGAAAATCTTGAGATATACCTAATATAGTTAACTCAAACGATCTTAATCAACATTTCCAAGATTAATGCAAGCGAAGTCGCGAGCAAAAGTTAGTAGGATATAAAAGGGTTAATATTATAATCAAGGGTTACAAAGGGGCAGTACCCAAACAGTGTTCTGGTAACATCGCTTGAAAAGCATCGCTCTAAGTTTACCGTGTTTATCATCACCACGTCACAATTTATAATCAGAGATACATGCAAATTACAGTGGCAAGTTAAAAAACTTACAACCTCCAATATCATCATCACATCAGCCTGTGAGAGGTTGCAAGGCCATAGGCCTCTTTCCGAAGCGCGAAGAAAAGTATAACCACGCCAGCCCACGACTTACAGTTGATTTTAAATTTCGAGAAGTTCGCAGTATATTTTACTATATAAGGTGGTACTACAAGAACACAAGAACATTTTTCAGGTATAGATTTTCTCATGTTTTCATTCGCCTTCAGCCAACGGTGTTACCAATTTCAATTAGTAAACCTACACAAATTCCGTAAAACCCATTAAAACATACCGGGGTTTAAGCCTGCGAGTACCGAATTGATACTCCAGCGACCAAAATACTCGACCACTGACACATAATAATTCAAAGCTTCGATACAAGTGCTATAAAAATTTAATATTTTGATTAGGGTAAACGTGGGATAGTTGCCATCTTATTGAAACGAGCCCTTAACTTATAGAAGATGAATATTTCATAACATATTTTAATGTTTATTTGGGTAGTCATCGATGAAGAAAATAATTGAGATAAATAATTACTTTACTATTTACCCTATTCAAATACCTTCTAATAATAACATTCTTAGAACACATTTTATTCTCTGAACACATTATTACTCTGTTTGTACCCATCGACAGTCAAAAGTCTATCATATCCGTCAAACGTAGCCTAAGGCCATATTGGTCTCGTGACTTCTGTGATTGCCCTTCAATATTACGTTTATTTTTAATTATCATGAGAAATGGTTTGTTTTAATGTTAGAAAGTGGTTTAAAAACTTTATAATTTAAGAATAACTTTATTTAATACGCTTAAATCTCTAATATGAGACGGAGATTACAACAGTAAGAGTGCTCCGTTAGTTATTTTTTCATTTTGTTGTTTCCTCACAAATATATTCAGAATTAGCGATATAATGGGAGAGAGAGGTGGTTGCAGTTTGATACGAGTCAATTTCGTTTCCCTTGACGCATTGCCTGAACATTATACATATAAGATCACAAGGATTCGTCAGTCATAATTTAGGTACAAGTTAGATAGTCGTGGTAATTTCAAAGTCCGTTGAATTTCTATGAATTTATAATTTCTATGAGTTAGATGCACCTGAGAGCTAGTTCTTTCTAGACATAGGCCAGCCAAATTATATGAGGTTGTGCTCAAATCCAATCAGTTGTGTTGTCCTTTTTCGCAAGTCTAACTTAACCTAACCAAACAGAGATAGAAGAGCGAGATGTCAAACGTTCGGCGAGCGCGGTGTATTTAATACCTAAGTATCCAAACTATTTTAAAGCGATTATTCAATACGTATTTAACTTTTTTGTAATAACACCCCACATTTTATGTACCCCACAGGGGTGTAAGGGGTGTCGAATAACATCTAAGACTTGAGACATCCAAGCCAACCTCACCTGCACGTGGTGCACCCTGCTGAATAACGAACGAGGCAATGGCGAAAGCGGGGTAGGGTTTTACAGCCTAAGTGGGTCGCAACAACCATGTATATGGCGAAAAAGCCCGTCATAGTGATTCGCTTCTGCGTGTCGCGTTTCGAGATCAACCTGTGCATATCCAGCTTTTTGCAGGCCGGTATGACAGCGGAGACCGGCGATGGATAGTGTGTCGCTCGGTGGTCGCCATTGTTTTTGGATTGTACTGTGCTTACCATCAGGCACAGTGCAGTCATTTTGCCGTGCTACAATACAAAAAAAATCATGTTTAGTCACTCAGAATATCTCAATATTTTTTCATTATATTTGTTCACGTCCTACAAAGGTCTGCCTAGCGGGTTCCTTAGATAACTTATAATTTAAGGGAATATCAAAATGATTTTGCTTACTAATTATACTTGTAGTTCTATAAGACCAATACTTAGTACACAAATAAATGTTGAAACTTGTGAGATATTGTTGTATGACTCGAGGGTATGAAAATATAATAGTATTCTAATTTGAAATGTGTTCTAACCGATCATTTATTCCAATGGACTTTAACACGTACGAATAAGATCTATTTTAGAACGGCAACACTATCGATTTTTCTAAAGTGGAAAGGGTCGAATCGTGCCTTGACTATTTAAATTGAGCCTCCTCCAGTAGAAGTGGTAACAGCAGGGAGTATGCCCTTAATTGGGAGCGCAATATGTCATATCTTCGGTCGTTAGTGAACTAACGTTGTTTTGAATTGATCCGGTATATATATTTGAATATTAAAAGTATAAAACAGTACGTTTATGGTTAATTTTGGAATAAACAAGGTTAATGTTTTTTAACTCGTCTTATCCGAATAGTTTATAGCAGTTTAGTACAAGTTAGATGAATTTTTATGATTCTAACACTATTTAGCTATATTAATACAGTTAATTCTTCAAACGTATATCGGATAAATACTTTTTTTAAACTTTTTTTTGCAATAAGTTGTAAACTTGTGTATGCGACTGTGAGTACGTTTGTTTGTTGCGCTTTCACGCCTTCACTAATTAACCAATTATTATGCAATTTCGCCTACACGTAGTCAGGGGTCCGGGTAGTGGAGACTGGGGTTCATCTAGGAGAAAATATTGTTTCCAAGGACTAGGGTAAATCCACAATTAACACGAACGAAGGTGCGAGCAAAAACTAGTATGGCATAGAATTATGCTTGTTTACATAGATTATGGACGATAATCTTGAAATGAACCCAAATTTTAATCTAAAGTAAGAGAAAATATATGTCAAGTAATGTGCAACGGTAAAAAGTCCGAACATTTTTCCGCATATTCCAACGAGCGTCTTCTTCTTCTTCCTAGCGTTTTCCCGGCCTGGTACCAGGGTCCGCTTTCTTACTATGCTTCCTCCACTTTGCCCGATCTTCGGCATCCTTCTGAGTGAGGTTATTTTCCTTTAAGTCCGCCTTTACCACGTCCAACCAGCGTTTCTTGGGCCTGCCACGAGTATTATTTCTAGGCTTTGCGTGTTCTCAGGCAAATAGTCACTTACAATGGTGTTCAGAAAGAAGCCGAACGTATTCAAAAATAAAAAATAAATCGAGGCAGTCATAAGAACTGCTGACAGAAAAGTCACAATAGATTATTTTTTTATGTCATAGATGGCAAACGAACAGGTGGGTCACCTGATGTTATGTGTTCACCACCGTCCATGGACACTAATAACACATAGGAGTCGCAAGTGCGTTGCCACCCTTTGGGGGGAAGGGTTAGGGGAGGTAGAGCGAGAGGAGAGAGGAAAGGGGAGGGGAGATGGGCCTCCGGCTCTCTCACTGACCGAACGAAACGCAACAATGCAAGCACTCTTACTTCACGTCGGTTTTCTGTGAGAGGGTGGTACTACCCCGGGCGAGCCAACCCATTCATGCTGAAACCAGTAATAGTTTCAGCGTGGCTCTACCACCATCAAACGTGGCTCTACCACAATCAAGATCTGTTTATAACTGTAACTGTACAATATCTGTTCTGTTTTGTATCTTTAAATTAATTGTAGTGTGAATTATTTAAATTTCGTAATTAAATAAATTGAAATTAGTCTGGTTAGTAGGTTCACATCTATTAGCACTCCGAACTTTAATCATATACACTTTTATACATAAAGTTTACTACTTAATCAAATATATGATGGGTGCACAATCTCAACACAAAATATCAATATTACATGTACACAGGCCCTTATACTACGTATCGCTAGTGTGACGCAAGCCGCTCAAACGCAATACGGTCGGTCACGCTGACTAGCATGCCGTGACGCGAAATCCTAAGTTTCTTTCCTGTCCATAAATACCGGTCAACGCCCTCAATGAAGTCTGCACTTCAAAAAAAATGATTAAGTGAAACATTTTTATCACCCGACGTATACCTATCAACTAATGAAGATGAAGAACATTCTGGAAAATAACTCGAGCACATCGGTCTCAGCACAACTCTAAAATGGCCGGTACATAACCATTACATCTTCGCCGCGGCCATAACTCGATAAGTAACAGTCGTAAACAGTCACAAGAATCAAACACTGATTTGAGGTTCCATGCCTTTATTAAGTATAATTGCTTGATTTTATACCTTTAAATACACGGAGCGTGCCCCGCGTCAATAAATATCAACAATCATTGTCTTCGTAACAGACTGTTCATATACGGATTGACTTTACGCTTTTCTAAAATATATATAGCCTATTATCTATCACGTTTCGTGCTTTACAGTTTGTTAAGGCGTTTCGTTCCACACGATGTGTGTGTTTTTAAGACCGACCTGTTGTAATGCAAATTAATGTATTGTTTATTTTACTGCGGTAAGTAATAAAGCAAATTCTCGTAACGGTTTTAGATGGATTGCACATATTTAAGGTGATTAAAATTGAGTTATATTTAAATAAAGGTGTGTAGCGATGATCGTCTATTTTACAAACTTAATGAGTTTGACCAATGCGGACAATGAGAATGGACCTTAATCAGCCTATGTTTATGCCATTGATTTACTTTATTTAGGAAATGTTTGTATTTGATGGTGGTAGAGCCACGCTGGAGCTATTACTGGTTTCAGCATAGAAAACCGACGTGAAGTAACAGTGCTTGCATTGTTGCGTTTCGTTCGGTCAATGAGAGCGCCGGAGGCCCACCTCCCCTCTCCTCTTATATCCTCTCCCTCTTCCTCCCTTATACTACTATATATACTCTAACCCTTCCCCCCAAAGGGTGGCAACGCACTTGCGACCCCTCTGGTGTTGTTAGTGTCCATGGACGGTGGTGATCACTTAACATCAGGTGATCCACTTGTTCGTTTGACATAAAAAAAAAATGTTTGTATTATATTAAATTCATGACATATAGAAAAAAGACCTACGATTTTAATGTTTATACCAATTTATATAATTTATAATGAGATATAATCGCTGAAACCACTGATTCGATTTTGAAAATATCTTCTTCTTGATAATAAGCTGTGTTCGGATTGATGGGTATTAAATTTGATAATGTTCTTAACTAGTGCGAACTTACAGACATTTGCTATTATACTCGTATGTACAAAAAATACTTATCCAGTGTCGAAGAACAGTCGAAAGTATTAAGTTACAGAGATCACATGTGAAGGTTTTCCTTATTGTAAATCATATAATTTTTTTTTTTTTTTATATTATAGGGGGCAAACAGACAGGTGGTTCACGTGATGGTATGTAATCACCACCGTCCATAAACACTAACAACACCACGGGAGTCGCAAGTGCGATGCCGGCCTGTGTTTGGCGGAGAGGGAAGCGGGGAGTTGGGTATCCGGCGCTCTCACTGACCGAATGAAACGCAACAATACAAGCACTGTTACTTCACGGCAGTTTATTATGTATATTATGACATTTGCAGAATTTAAATTTGATGTAAAATATAATAATACTGTAATATACATATTTATTTCAAATTATACATGGAAATTTTAGCTATTTCAATGTAATCGTATAGCAGTGACAAAACTTTTTGTCTTTGTTATTTCATTGGTGATAAATTCTTTTCAAATTCGAGAAAAAATTCAGTATCTCCTTTTTAGTTATAAGTACAGTGAGTTTAATTATATATGAAAGATACCAGACATTTAAATTCACTACTATTATTCGAATACTAGCTGACTCGCGCAACTTTGTCTGCGTGAAATTCGATGACTACCGGTTCCAATTGTGTTTCTAATCTCGAAAAATCTTAAAGAGCTTATTACAGCGACTCCCACCGCTTGCAATTATGAAACCAAACAATTTAGGGACTCACTCAAACGCACACCTAGTTGGTTTAGTGAATCACTTACGCATGTTGGAAGATATTTCGTTGAGGCTGACGTAGCGCCATCTGTAATTCAGCTAAATCAATAATTTTGTTTTGTATGAAATACGAACGACCGTTGAATCTTTTGGATATTGTTCATACAATACACTAAAATGAATGAATAAAAAATTAGAGGGTAGGGTTAGGAAGGTGAAAATGAGGGGTTGTAGGTTCAAAAAAGAAATTTTGTCAAGAAAATTAAAACAAAAAGTTCTGAATAGGGCACGCTAATCGCATGGATATATAAAATATACTTAAAAACCTGTCGAGCCGTTTCGGAGAAGCTTGAAAGCAAACATCATGACACGAGAATTTTGTATATTTGGTAACATCATTTTTAATTTCATATAAAAAATAGCTATGCTACATTAAAAAGACGAGTAAATAACAGTATTCAAGAAAAAAACAATGACAATGTCATACGAGCATGCTAATTAAATTAAATTGTAAAACAAGTTTTTAACTGATTTTATTATATCTAAGAGTATTGGAATTATAGGTAAGAAGATTTTTTTAAATATATTAGCTGAAATTTTAAGTTAAATTATTGAGGATAAATCGTGAGACTATTTGCAGATTTCTATATATTTCCATTAACTTGTTGCGACACAAAATCGATACGAAACGTGAAGCGAACAAAACTAATATTTCTCTTCATATTATAATTTTTAAACGAAATAACTCAGAATAATAACATAAATAAACATTATGTAAATATAGTTCAAAATATGAACTTGATGCAACCAACACGCTCGCTTTAATGCCCAAAGAAACACCTTTTCAACAAACAATCCTACACAACGATAGTTGTTCATTAAATTAAAGTTATCTTGATACAGTTCATTCATATAACCGAAACATTCAATCACAACGGCCACGTGCATCATACCATGTTGTAGGGTGACCATAATAGGAAAATATTTTATGAGACATTGTATTTTTACATGTCATCCTTTAAATTTTATTGCGATCCACTTATTTTTCTGTTTTTCATTAAGTTTAAATTTCGTTCTGTAGCTTGACAGCACAACGTATTCTGCTAATTATCAGTACCGTTTAAGGTTAACTGAAAATATTTTCATTCCTAACGACAAAAAACGAAAACATATAAAGTTTAAAGTTTTTCAGTGCTAATGAGTAATAGTAATGTGGACATCATTTTTAACATGGACATAGGTTAGCTTGTATTATATTAACTAAACATACTGACAAAACTAAATATTTCAAATACTTTATTTAGCTTAGGCCCTGACGAGATAAATTGAGAGTTTCACGATTATTAAAAAAACTACAACGGGTACAAAATACAAGCAGACGTTGAGAAGATCTGGCTTATTTATTTTGGTAGATTATTTTTATTACAGAATACTGTTATTCTAATTGTTATTAGCAGGTCTAAAGTGATAGGTGGACCGGGGAGGATGCGCCGGGGGACCCATCTTCCCATTGCACAGGTCCGGCGGAAGGAGGAGACGGCCGCTGTCTCCTAACAAGACAGGGCCCGGCGGTGGCGCTTTCGCTACTGGGCCAACCGCTGGGGCGCAACGATGAAGTCTATAGAGATCTCGTGCCGCCCCAACTATAGCGGCAGACGTACACCGTGGGGATTTAGTCCGTGCGACTCGGACATAACCCACTCTCTCCCCCGGGAAGGTGGCGTATCCATAAGGGATTTCCCCACGTTAAAAAAAAAAGGTGTAAAGTGATAGATGCCATTTGTTGGTGGTGGAGCCACGCTGAAACTATTACTGGTTTTAGCATGAATGGGTCGGCTCGCCCGGGGTAGTACCACCCTCTCATAGAAAACCGACGTGAAGTAACAGTGCTTGCATTGTTGCGTTTCGTTCAGTCAGTGAGGGTGCCGGAGGCCCACCTCCCCTTCCCTCTCCTCTGTCCTCTCCCACTCCCTCCTCTAACCCTTCCCCCAAAGGGAGGCAACGCACTTGCGACTCCTCTGGTGTTGTTAGTGTCCATGGACGGTGATGATCACTTAACATCAGGTGACCCACCTATTCGTTTGCCACCTATGACATAAAAAAATACCATTTCCAGATATTACTATCGTTCATACAATAATTTATCTCTTGAAAGTAAACTCTAATCGATATGGTGATTAAACTTATTGTCCTGTAAATCAGTAATGTATTTTAGGAACTTATTATAAGACCCATTATTATAAACCCATATTACAAACCCATTACTTTCAAACATTTTATAGGTTTTGTTTCACTTGTAAAATAGGTAGTTTGGGTTATATTAAAATTAAATTCCTCCTTTACTTCGTGTATTTGTACTTACTTAATCAATTGTATTCATCATACAAAACATTATTTATATAAGGTAATGTAACCTGCAACCTCTCTACCCAGTAGCAAAGTATAACTGCACCATGAGACCTGTCCACTCCTGATACAATGAATGTTGATAAAAAAAAACAGAGTGTGTCGTAAAGACCCATGTTAGAAGTGAAACTTTTGTATTATAGGGAATAATTTCAATTATTCATCAACCACTTTTGAATAGCATAGATTATGTCCGATGATCACCACGCCGCCTGAATGATAAACTCCTCGTTTACTTTGTGTATCTGTACTTACTTAACCAATTGTATTCATCATACAAAACATTAGTTATATAAGGTAATGTAACCTGAAACCTCTCTACTCAGTAGTAAAGTATAACTGCACTACGAGAGCTGTCCACTCCTAATACAATGAATGTTAATAAAAAAAAACAGAGTATGTCATAAAGACACATGTTAGAAGTGAAATTTTTGTATTATAGGGAATCATTTTAATTATTCATCAACCACTTTTGAATAGCATAGATTATGTTCGATGACCACCACGCCGCCTGAAAGAAGTACACGCAACCACGGACAACGAAAACGAGAGAAAGCGAGAAGAGCGTATTCGTCACTATTCTCCAACACCCTAAGGCAAGCGAGACACTCTCATATTACCCGACATAGTGATTACCCCTACTACTTTTAATACCCTCCCGTGAGATGTTTCAGTTCAATAATGGTAATTGTTTTCAGTAGTCCACTCAAATTCATAGTCACCCGACAAATACATACAAAATTTTTATTAAGTTACTCGATAGATGAGCGATACATGGAATGTATTCAAATTGATGATTGATTTGAACACGCCGTGTAACTGTGATTCAATAGATACATACATAACATTACTGTCTTGGTCTATTCTACGGGCAGATGTTAACCTTTTGACCGCTGTCGACAGATGGTGGGTGTTACCTTTTCGTAGTTGAGCGTGATAAGTTTTGACATGGTGTTTAAACCCATTTAGGTTCATTTTTATATTTTTTATATGTAAAATACAGCATTTAATTTACATTGTTTTTCATAAAAATTCTATATACATACACAACTATTGGTCTCAAGATTTGAACCTATCTGTCCGGAAGATATATACTATTTTTTTAAGATGTATATGTCTATTTTTTTACACGCTATGTAACCTTAACAACTCGATAGATTTTAACATACGATGTGTTGTTAGATACGCTTTATAATTTTAAAGTAAGACAGATATCTTACAATAAGAAAAGATAATGAATAATATGTTTTATAAGCACTAACTCATTCAGTATTTTTGCAGACGCGTTTTTATATTCTTTATTAATAGTAATAGATAAAATTTGGTACTAAAAATTATTGGTGTTCATATATACTAGTATTATTAAGTACAAGAGATTGTTTGTTTACTGTTTGTGTGAAGGTACTAATCACTGGAAGTGCAAATCATACTTGAAAAAATATTTTTGCATTTTACAGCCTACTTATAGAAAAAAGCTATCTTATACCACAATGTAACTCTTATATCAGCAGTAGTCCGGTGAAGCTGTTAAGACCTTGCTTGGTCAAAAGCGTAGTCAGTTCGAAAAAAAAAAAAAACATATAAGCACAATAAATATACAGACAATATAGGTCAGAAAGTACATCAAATGAGAACAGAATAATATTGAGAAATACCGTGTCATCGAAAGCCGAGGAAATGCGAAATTAAACGCTAATGAAACCGTAAGGCACGATTAGTTAATTATAAACATGATGATACTGTGGTATTAATTAATATTTTTTGTCGATTAAATCGGTTAAAACCTACAAGTAAATATAAAATCTGAAGCATTTAAAAAAAACAAGTATTGATTAAATATATTTGATTGATGTTAACAAAATTAACAGATATTATTTTGGACATTATGTGAAAAGAGTACGTTTTTGTAGCATTTTGATGCCTCATATTCTGCCAGTGATCACGTCACATTATTCGACAAAAAAAAAAATTTCATCACAAAAGAACTGCCGCCAAAAGGTGGCAATTAGCGACAGGTGCTCCCATTTTGTTACCGTATAAATTTTGATTCCATTTTTTCATGTAGTCATCGCCGCAACGTAAGAAATAAGGGATCTTTGTTCTGCACAAAGTTTATCCCAACACCCTTTGTCACTGTCATATCTGCTACTATTTTATGAAAGGAACAAAATGTATGGTGACATGTGGAGGAGTTTCTAAAATCAAAAGTCACGATGACCTTAAGAATTTTTGAAATTGTGTATTATGGAGAGTTCTGATGATTTTTAAGATTTTTCCCTTTTTTTGCTACCTTATACACGCCTTTTTTTATACTACTTTATTGTTTGCGTGTAGGCGACCTCGAGTCTGCCGTTCCCGTGCGTTTTTTTTAAATAAATTTAATATAAACTCCTTTGTCTGATTTAATTTATGAATTATTGTAGAATGACAGGAAAGGCTCGTGTATAAGATTGCTTTGTCTTGATAGTTATTCGATGTAAATTATTTTAGGGTTTGCAATATCATTGTATTGTAATTGCTTTAAATTTTCATGTAGTGTATTTTTTGTCCATTTATTCTTTACTAGCTGTTTGTGTGCGTAGAATAGTTACTTTGGGCTAGCGCTCACATGGACCGAATACTTTCAAAAAGAAAAAAAAAACGATTTTGAAACATTCTTCATTGGTGCTCCGCTCCTATTGGTTTATACTTCTTCTTTATTGGCTCCTATTTTTTTCTTAGCGTGGTATACAGCCTATAGCCTTCCTCGATAAATGAGCTATCTTACACTGAAAGAATTTTTCAAATCGGACCTGTAGTTCTTGTGAATAGCGCGTTTGACCAAACAAACAAACCCAGCGTTTAAATTTAAATTACAATGTGAGACCTAAGCTACTGAAACTCACCAATAGTGACTGATGACAGATGTTTTAATATATATGCTGGTATCACAAAAGGTTTGTCTTTATCTAAAACAATATTCATTTAATGTAAAGTTATTAAAGTGTATTTTTACACTTTTTGGGTTTTAGCTTTTGACCCCAATTTCATCTGATTTAAATGACGACGTGAATGGTAAATGATAACCATACCAAACCTAGAGGGGGCTGGCTCTCAAATGCAACTGCCGGAATACACCAACAGGCGCTTAGCGACAGATTTTCGTCTTGAGAATTATAGCTAGGTAGCTAGATGGACTTAACGACGTGCGTTTTCTAATCGTGGAGAAGTATCGCAAGCGATGTGGTGCGCATACGCAGGTGAGGGGAAGAAATTTTGCAATAAAGTTTCCAAAAAAAAAATTGTAAGCAAAGTATTGAAGTGAAACTTATTTAGAATCGTTGTGATTTCAAACCAGATGCAACGGAAAATACGACAGGTAAGAGACACAAATACAAAAATTAGTGAGCCAGAGCGAGAGAGCAAATGTCAGTGTGTATGTATATTGCACACTGTTTAACACTTGCTTGTGTTTGAGCATTTAACGTGTGTTAGTATATGTGAAAAGTACGTGAGCTAATACTACTGTACACTGTATGCGGCTGCGTATTACAGCTTTTTAGTAAGAAGTCAGCGTGATGTGTTTTTATTTAACAGTGTTTGTGAGTATTTTTATATGTTCTTGTGCTAAATAATAAATTCATTCTTAAACAAATAAACTTTGTAATTATCCTACCCTTGTTATAAATATCCATCTCATTCTTTTGTCGATTTACTGAAGTTTCACTACTAGCGTGTGTGAATCGTATACACGCCTTTTTTTCTTTCAATTTTTGTCATGTCGTTTTCCTCTGTGCATAAAATATTTTGTTAAGATAACAAATAACACGGGTGAAGGTATCTAATGTTTTATGATATCGTTAAAAAGCTTATAGGCTGTCGCGTGTCATTAAAATCACCGTTCCATTATTAACAACATTCTAATAACAAATCAATAACAATATATAAGAACGATTTTACGCCCACGTTACTATCGTATAAGTGCACTAAACGACTTAACGAACACACGACTTTTCAAATATATATATTAACGTATCGTTGAATAGTAAAACCATAATTTCGATAGAACTAGAAATATGGTGACCATGAGTTTGGTTAATTATAAACATGCTATTGAAGAATAATGAGAGACAATTTTTGTAATAACTCATTGTACAAATTAATAATGAAAAATAAAATTTTGAGCTTTTCGAACTGACTACGCTATTGGCCTATCTTAACAGCTTCACCCGACTACTCTATTCTTAGTCACTAAATAGATTAGTGAGTAGGTGAGGTAGAAGACAATAGCCACAATAAGACCTTTAAATGAGAATTAACAGACTGATATTCAGTTGTTCAATATCCTTCTAATTTCATAACATGGTTGTTTTGTATAAGGAAAATTTGGTCTAATTTTCTCCATTAAAATGCCTGTAGGAAGCCAGAGCGCGTAGCTTAATATATTATAAAATAATGTACTAAAACAAGTTCACCCGTCACTTAAATAATTTTTATGTAAAGAAAAATACATGAAGCAATTAATAATTACTATATTTATTCCTTCGTTTCTTATCCTATTAAAATTGTAAACAGTTGATAAAAATATTATCTACAAAAACTAAAATATTTATGAATCGTTTGGTCACACTAATAATAAGTAATTTAAAATGAAATTCTGTACGGAATCGGGGCACGACGCTTTGTATAGTCCACCTTAATGTCCTCGATTTTGTTTAGTTGATTTCTATAAAATATTATAAATGAGACGGCTACCACTAAGAGAATGACCAAATATTATAACATTGTGTACAGCTGGGAGAAATTTCGACTGATGTTTCTTTATTCTGTTTTATTTCTTGTATATAATTTTTTGTATGTCATAGGTCGCAAACGAACAGGTGGGTCACCTGCTGTTAAGTGATCACCACCGTCCATGGACACTAATAACTCCAGAGGAGTCACAAGTGCGTTGCCACCCTTTGTGGGAAAGAATTAGGGGAGGAAGAGGGAGAGGAGAGAGGAGGGTAGGGGTGATGGGCCTGCGGCGCTTTCACTGACCGAACGAAACGTAACAATGGAAGCATTGTTACTTCACGTCGGTTTTCTGTGAGAGGGTGGTACTACCCCGGGCGAGTCGACCCATTCATGCTGAAACCAGTAATAATTTCAGCGTGGCTCTACCACCATTATATTTATTTTCAAATAAGCTTGGTAACTGGTACTTCCATTTCAATTATTATTATAAATTATAATTATTATAAATAGTATAAAATTGATATAGAACAAAATGTTTGGTACCAATTTTTATCGCATTTAGTGGTTAATTAAACCATATCTTAAAGCGATTAAATCTAATGATTAAATTTCAAATTGACTCTCAACTGCTGTTTGTCGGATTGCATGATAACATTTTTCTCAATTAACTACGTAGCTCATGGGATTTAGGAAATGATTTGGTACTTTCGACTTACCGTACACATTACGTAAAATGAATCCAGAAAAATGGAATATTCTTTATGTTTTATTCACCGCTGGAGTTCAACAGGTAAGCATGAATAAATTCTCCGACCGATGACAAAGCCGCTCACAGTCGGAGTGCGTTTTTCATAAAGTGGCGGCCCTGTTAAACATTTTTTATTCGGCCATTTGCTACCAACTGCGTCGTATGAAAAATGGTTCGTAACGTACCCTTTTCTTTCGTGTTTTTTTTTCAACTTTGAATAAATCATGTCATTAAATTTTAATAGTCACGCCGCGAGTTAGTTAGGTCTTTTGTTGGTTCGATATTCGAGCCTTTGAATCGATTGTTACTATTTACGTCTATTGTACACATTCGATGGTTAAATCGTCTAAAAGCCGACTTAATTTCATTAATCGACTGGCATTGTATGAATTAAGATTTAATTGAGTCGACTAAACTTTTGTTAGGCATGTATGATAGGAATTCGAGATATTTCAATAGTGTGATGAACACGTGTTTTCTATAGCGAGTTTTTTTTGTAACTAAATATATTTTATTTTTATTAATTTTATATTTCGAACGATATTGATACGTACGCTATTTTTAATATTTTAGTAAACATTTTATTCATTTTTTCCGCATACGACAGTTCTTTGGAATGAACTCCCAGCGGCAGCGTTTCCAGACCATTACAATCTGCCTTTTTTCAAGAAGCGAGCCTACTCTTTTCTCAAAGGCCGGCAACGCATCTGTGATTCTTCTCGTGTCGCAGGTGTCCATGGACGGCGGTGATCACTTACCATCAGGTCATCGTTTGCCGCCTTCATGAAGCGAGCCTATTCCTTTCTCAAAGGCCGGCAACGCAACTGTGATTCTTCTCGTGTCGCAGGTGTCCATGGACGGCGGTGATCACTTACCATCAGGTGACCCGCATGTTCGTTTGCCGCCGATAGTATAAAAAAAAACAAATCGTCCGCATGGAACCTAGTGTAAAAAAGCAATGACTAATAAAATCATATGAATCTATTAATTCCATTTACTTGTCTACTTTTACTTACTTAAGTCGCGTCGTCATTAAAATTACTATAAATTGTGATAGAGTAAACCTATTTTAATGAAACGAAGAATAAAAAGCTTTATAATTTTCGTGGTGAGGTTTTAACATGATCGCAGTAATTTAGCAGTGATGCATGTTCATACAAACAGACAGACGGACATTTCTAAAAATGATTGATATGTATTTGATCATTTATTGCAAGACACCAAGATACCGTAGATTTACATTCTTATTATATATATAGATTTCCTGAGCTTTAATTACAATATAATCGATCCCTACAATTGAAGAATTATATCATTGACTAATTTCCGAAGTAGATAAACCGATTTTAGACATTCCATTACAGAGGACTTTTCTGAAAACTATCTAATTTGAAGCAACGACTGCTCAGTAGTTGATGTGTTCACACACCGCGTAGACTGACGTAGATTCGAATACTTACGTAGAGCTTTCGGTAAAGAAAAACATTTTGGATCTTAATATCTCTAATAAAGAATTTATTTGTATAGTGATAGATAAAGAACATACAAGGAGCTAACTCAATACATAGCTGAATGGGAGAGATATTGGCGATAGCCCAAAAGCTTTATTTAGTCCAATTGTTCGTGACAGAAATTCAGCATCGAATCTTTTTTATTTGTTCGCACAACATTTATAATTACACGTGATATTTAGTGACGCAATGGTCGAAGGTAATTAATTTACAGAAGATGACATATGTTAAACCAAAATAAAGGGTATGAAGATAACTGCAGAGCTGCATTAACAAATATCAACCCAGTTTTAATTTAAGTAGCTAGATAAGGACTGATTACCTAACCTAACCGCCATTTTTCTTTTCCTCTACCGCAATCTTAAGTTTAGTGTAGGAATCGAACCCGTACCATACGACACTTCAAATACACTGTCACTGAACCTATATTGAAGTTGAGTTTACAAACTAGAGTTGTTTGTTCAAAGCGACACGTGACGCCATCTATCGAAGATTTTGAAAACTTACATTTAATCTGTTCTCATTATTCAGGATATCGTATTTGTACTACGATGTATTTTTAGGGATGTCGAACATTAAAAACTATGAATGCTATTAGTTGATTTATGATTTTGCAGCATCCCTATTGAAGAAAAATTGTATTTAGGCGTATTTAAGTTTTGCATGAACATTACTATTTTTTCAAACATCCGAAACGAAGGTGGCTCATTGCTTGCGTGTTGGGGCATCATATCCATCGACGTAGGTTCAATTCTCGCAAATAGCCTTAACTTTCGATAAAGGAGGACATCGGGATGAATTTATAGCATGTTGTTAGGGCATTTTAAAATGCCCGTTTAGGTAGTTACTAGGGTTAAGTAGAAAATCTGTCGCCAAGCCTATGAAAGAGTTGAGTTACAACAGCTGTAATAGGGAACATTTATTCCTTCAAGTTTTGCATGTTCCCAAACTAACCCGTGTCCAAAAGCTAAATCTTTATACATTGTAGCCTACGTATTATTCTGATGGATGAATTATATTACCGTAAAGTTTCATCGAAATTCGTTTTTTAGTTTTTGGCTGACATAGAAACAAACGTTCATCTACTTTTTCACACTTCCTAATTCATATATTCACTATTATACATACCATTGCAATAACGCTAGTAGGGGGAATATACATATACTTACTTTATAAATCGCTTTGTTAATTTTCTTCAATCTTATAAAATGCGTGTTGCGCCCACGCTTTTGTAATCGATCCCTATTAGCTCCCGCACACTTCGCGGTTCTCAATAATATCTCGAGCCTAGGTCGTCCCCGCGCGGAGCCCTCTTGATATTATTTTCGCGATACAGTGACTCACCTACATCACTTGAACAGACATATGAGATCATCTCTCTCACACACGTGCACATATATACACATGGTGGGAGGGTTTTGTTTTTTTTTTCCCTCATCGAACTGAATCGAATAGTTTAAGTTCGTTTCAATCCGATATACACGTATTCATTTGTGAATCATGCAATTTCGATTGTATGGTTCACAATTGTATATATGTATGAATAGCTTAGAATAGTTAGCTAGGACAGACGTGTCTTTTTCCAGGAAACAGCCCAAGCCGAGGTGTGCGTGCACCCTTGTGTATGTTACCCAAAACCAAAATCGGCTGAGTGCCCTAAGCAATTCATATATTCACTATTATACATACCATTGCAATAATGCTAGTAGGGGGAATATACATATACTTACTTTATAAATCGCTTTATTAATTTTCGCTTTGAAATTGATCGTGGTTCCGTATATTTACATGTATATGTAAACGCGCTTATTCACTGACCTCGGTGATTACAGTCGGCCTTTCGAGGTTATTTAACTTAAATGATTCCTTAAAATCAAGTTTACTACATATCTATATGCTACATTAAATTACAACTAGCTATTGATCTTCACTCGCTTTAATTTTATCTAACCTTTAAGAACAGTGTTTTTCCTGTGTCTTTTTCTGTGCTCTGAACAACATTTATGCGAAATTTCATGACGATCAATTGTGTGGTTAATTAAGCCTTGAAAACGTATAAAAAAAAAACAAATAAACTTTAGCATTTATAACATTATCTACGATTTTAAAGAATTATTTCCATTGTGGGAATACTTACAGTGATGGTAGAGCAACATTGAAGCTATTACTGGTGTCAGCATGAGTGGGTCGGTTCGCGCGGGGTAGTACCACCCTCTCATAGAAAACCCGGCATGAAGTAACAGTGCTTGCATTGTTGCGTTTCGCTCGGTCAGTGAGAGCGCCGGAGGCCCACCTCCCCTCCCCTCTTCTCCTCTCCCTCTTCCCCCCCTAATCCCTTCCCCCAAAAGGGTGGCAACGCACTTGCGACTCCTCTGGTGTTGTTAGTGTCCCTGGACGGTGGTGATCACTTAACAGCAGGTGACCTACCTGTTCGTTTGCCAC
>MU159974.1:27155-45652 GCA_015888305.1 Antheraea pernyi
ACTTTCACTGGCAGATAACTCATCTTATAAGAAGTAATTTAGACTATTTTATTTTGTTACTCAAGACTTTGTCCGCAATATCATACTATCTCCTAATTGGTTGGACTGACTTTCACGAGCTTTTACGGGCAGATAACTAGCGGTCTTGGAAGATGTTGTCCCGCCCCGATAATAAAATGAGAACCTTGACAAATTATACCTAAACCTTCCCCATGAATCATCATTCTATCTACTGGTGAAAATGGCATGAAAATGGTCGTTTTGACTTTATCGCGAACAGATAAACTGACTTTCTTTTTAACCGACTTCGAAAAAGGAGGATATTTTCGTCAATTGTGAACCGATTTTAATGGTTCTTTTTTTAATGGAATTGTTTTTTTAGACTATTGGCAGCAAACGAACACGCGGGTTACCTGATGGTAAGTGATCACCGCCGTCCATGGATACCTGTGACACGAGAATAATCACAGATGCGTTGCCGGCCTTTGAGAAAGGAATAGGCTCGTTTTTTTGAAAAAAGGCAGATTGTATTGGTCTGGAAACGCTGCCGCTGGGAGTTCATTCCAGAGAACTGTCGTGGTACGTGGTACACTATGTAGTGATTTACTGCTACCTGTGCATTCGTCCGTGTGAAATTGATGAAAAATATGTTACAACCGCGTTAGACGTGTGCCTTACTGAACTCCAAGAATAAATATACATAATTGAAAGTCATATATCTGTATTTAATATGAATTATATCATCTTTTCGGTCAATTTGGCGGCTATATTGTTTTATTTACCGCGTTTGCTTCTACATAACTCAGTGATTATAGCAACGTATAAGAATAACTTAAGTATATCGACAATACGGGTATATTATATCTATATAATAAAAGATTTAAGATATATTGTTCGATAATGTATAGCTTATAATTTGAATTACTTTCTTATATAGTGTTAGTGAGCACTAAGTTTGGTATATAGTAGGTTGAAGTTCCACGTATGTTGCTGATGATAAATCCCATCCCATTTGATATACTATTTGTATTCATATATCTAATGTACACGTTACATGTTACAGTTGGCGTGCGTGTCGTAGTTACAAATGTTTTTGAAAAAGCTTTTCTATAATGTACACACCCACTCACAATTTTACATTTCTTTAATACATTTTTTAAAAAGCGCGTGCGTACTAGTCTTATTATGAAGTCCTTATATGCCAGTCGATAGTCAATTATAGGTGAAAACAATAATATTTCCTTTTATATACAATGTTCACCGGTGTCCGTGACTTCGTGTACTTCGTAAATGTATATAATTAACACCCCCTCTACCCTTGTCACACAGAACGTATTTATACGTCAAAATTCAATTAGCTAATGACAGTGTACAAATTGATTACTCTAAAGATCGTTTACCTGTTGAATTTATTGAATTGAAACAAATTTTGTACAAGTCAGTGACGCGCCCAAGACTGATGAACGTTGTTTAAGTGATTGCACATCACTTGATCGTAATTACGGTGCACTCGAAAACAACTACAAACGAATAGAGTCGCGGTTCTCTCGTTGTTCGTTGTCGTTATTCTGGCCTGCTAATACGACAGTAAAATCTTCTACGAAACTGGATAATAACTGGAATAAAATTCAGTTCTAATTTTGAAACGAGAAATACACAAACTGGCATCTACGATATGATTCTGCACATGTGTTGGAATGTCTTCATAATTAGCTACGATAATTACATTCCTTTTTGTTTTCGTATATAAATGATACAAGCACCAAATAGTATAATAATACAATAGAAGTTTTACATTTATTTAAGGATTTAGAACTTCAGTATAAATGATACCTTTATAAAAATTAAAAAAGAAGTGTGATTTTTAAGACAATGAGATGAATAAACTAATAAACATTCGTTTTCAGCTTTATTTTATAATATTTTAGTATATATTAAATGTTAATAAACAACACAGAATAATTTTTAAAAGCGCGAGATTGTCACTTCGATCCACCATAGATACAGATTGTAACGTTTCACTCTCTCTCTCTCCCTGACTCTCCTTATATGCATTTCTGAAGCATTAGGAATAGGCTATTTCATTTTCTCACATTCTAAAACATATATATACATTTACAAAAATACTGTCCCTATACAATTAGAAAAATAAAGTAACGTCCGCCATCTTGAATATACTTATTTTACCTGTGTTCACTCTCAAAATGCGCGACATCTGGAGCGTGACACCTACGCAAGCGAACCAATTAGGACAAACCGAAAACGTTCGTTAACGACATTAATTCTAAATCAAGGGAATAAAACGCATATTAAGTTTATTAACGGACGTCGCACGTATTTTTAATTTCTCTTAAGTCGACAATGTATCTTCAAAAGATCCAAACACTATATTAGCCACATATATATAAACTATTTTAACTTTTCCAATACTTAGGATGCAGAACCTCAGATGACATATGTTTAATAAACACTTTTACAACAAACTTAAGAAAAGAGACACGGAAAATCCAGGTATCTGCGTATTAATATGTATATATAAGTATATTTCCTATCAAAATAACAATCTCTCATCTTTCACCTGCTACCGAATGATTGATTTACCTCGGAGAAAATCCGCTTACCGCACCTTTTTTCTAAGCATATACTATTAAATATGTATAGAGTGAACAAATTGATTATGATATTGTGTGGTATTTCAGTACTTTTTGATATTTTTCGTGTACTAATTTCACTATCGCAATCTAGGGTACTCAGTACAAATAAATTGGGTCACTAGTAATTAAGAAAATGCGTGGAAAATAATCTTGAAATATTTTCAAGCTATCCTGCTTGTAATACGAGAGTTGTGTGTAATCAAAAATGGTATTACAAAGCTTTCGGTGTCTTTCTCTGCATATTGTGTGTGACGAGACTTAACTTAAAAGACTTCATTAGTAAGATTTGTAATTACACCCGTGATAAGCCCGGGCGTAGGTTTACTTGACAATAAAGTAAAACGCTAGACTAGAATGACCCATCTCCTCTTCCCCCTCCCTTCCCCCTTTCCCCACCCCTCCTTCCTCTGTAACACAGGTTGGCAACGCACTTGCGACTCCCCTGATGTTTGCTAGTGTCTACGGACGGCGGTGATCACTTACTATCAGGTGACCTGTCTGTTCGTTTGCCTCCTATAATATACAAAAAATATATATTTTATGATTCACTCAGGCGTTCTCGCACACATAAAAAGTGGAAAAAAAATGAATATGGTATGAACTATATTTTAAATTAAAATTATTTACGCAATATTTTGTGTATACATCTATAATACAGAGTGGGGTGTATATGCAAAATATAAATAATTTAAATGAATGTACATAAAATATTCCGAGTGCTGCATGGGGGCCGAGAGTAGCCATGACGTTTTTTTAAATTTTACTATTTATTCCTCTGAGACAGAGAGACAGATTTATTATTTTGGTGATAATTTGGTGTCGTTTTAATTTTATTTTTATTTTATTGATTAAACTCTTTATTTTATAAATTTTAAGCAAACTAGTTTTTTTTGCTAAAATATCTACGTAGCCATGATTTATGGTAGCTACGTAGCGCTAATACTCGAAGACTTCAAAGCCAAGTGTTAAGCTTGGAATTCCCTAACCATAGACGCAACGGCTAAGGCTTTACAAGAACCAACGATAACATCGAATCTATTCCTCCATAAATACAGAAATAACGTCCAAACAAAGACCAATTAAACGGTCCATTTAACACAAAACATGTCGCCAGTAGACCATGGCTCGTAATTACAACATTTCCACTGTAAGTGTTATGGGATTGTTGCGAGCTTTTTCGATGTGTTTTTGTTTCGCCATAATAAAGTGCAAAGCCTAAGAAATATTAATATCAAATTATATTAATGCATATATTTTTTTTTTATAGTAGCACGGTAAAATAACTGCACTTTGCCTGACGATAAGCACAGTACAATTCAAAAACAATGGCGACCACCGAGTGACACACTATCCATTACCAGTCGCCGCTATCATGCCGGCCTGCGAAAAACTGGATATGCACAGGCTGATCCCGGAACGCGACCCGCAAAACCAAATCACTATGACGGGCTTTTTCGCCATATACATGGTGGTTGCCATCCAGTCAGGCTGTAAAACCCTACCACCCCGCTTTCGCCATTGCCTCGTTTGTTATTCAGCAGGGTGCACCACGTGCAGGTGAGGTTGGCTTGGATGTCTCAAGTCTTCGATGTTATTTGACACCCCTTACACCCCGCATGTTATTGAACAATCTGAGATCCTATGTTTCTAGCACCATTAAGGTATTTACAATAAATATTTATAAATATGTGTGTTGGATGACGCGGTTTTAATTAGCTTTCATGATATCTAGCTGTTCAAGGCAATTAAAAATATATATTTATGGAATCTAAAATCTTTTTAATAGCTCTAAACACTCCAGTTCACGTTATAGTAATGAAAATAAAAATTAATTATGTATGTTTCGTTTACAATTTTACCTCTGTTTCTCTGTAACTGTTCTTAATAAAAGTGGACATGAAGATAGCCTGAGACCAGGATCTTTCAGGAGCAAATAGGCTTTTCATCTTGAAAATATAGAAAAAAATATACAGATGAAGTTATGTGATAAGCTAATAATGACATGGAAATATATTTACCTACTTTTAATATTAACCCGGCGACAATGTGGTGAAAAAATGAAACAAGGAATATGTGGCTGTAAAACTTGATTCTTATAACAAATCATTATATTTATTATTATAAAATAAGGTATATCATTACATAGTATAAAATAAAGTCCCCTCCGTGTCTGTCTGTCTGTCTGTTCGCGATAATCTTGAAAACTACTGAACGGATTTTCATGCGGTTTTCACCAGTGGATAAAGTGGATAAATAATTTGTCAAGTATTTTTTTATAGTCAGAACGGAACAACGTCTGCCGGGCCCGCTAGTAATATTACTATATTACTAGGAATTAAAACATTTGCATCTTTTTATCAATTTTTAGTTTTCATTCAACTTTAATCGAATGATCATGAATGTTCAACGAAAATTTTTAACGTTCAACGAAAAAAAAAAACTACGAATAAAAAAAAAAAACTATTGAAACTATTATAGACAATAAAAAGATTAATGGGTAACAATATAAACAAAAAAAAAACAAATAATCTTAGGAACTCCAGTTCCTTGGAGGAACTTGGCAAGAACGTTCATTTGCTATATGAATTTAAAACTAACCACCGTTTTGATCGTCTTTCCTAATTACGAATTCCTAAAGTATATTTTGATAATTACTTAGCTCATACACGTATTTTAAAAGTAGTATTTAAAATGTGAGAAGTTATAAAAAAAAAGTTTATTTTTTATATAATACCGCATGTTTCTGGAACTGTTATTATCTAGGACACTTTAACAGTCCTCGACGTAAAGTCTCCAGTAATAATTCTTCCGAAGATAAACTTATAGTTTAGATGAGATAGATACGGCAGACGCGGGAGCCGTGATAAATCAATTCATGTTCACGTTTGATAAAGATCGTTCTCTATAACTAGATACTGAATTAAATTAACATATATAGCAAAATGCATGATAAATTGAATATACAATGGAAGGTAAATTCATCTCATGGAGCCGGATTATTTGGCTTCTTCATCCACTATTTTTAGCGAAGTTGTATAGGAAGAGATATAGAGTGAATAGTTATGTAGTCCGGTGAAGCTGTTAAGACCTTGCCAAGTTAATAGCGTAGTCAGTTCGAGAAAAAAAAAGAAAATAGTTAGGTACCACGAGGGCAAGGGTAGGCGTATACGCTAATCTGCGCGAAGAAAACACGTACAATCAATTACCTATAATGCTACTCCCATATCTGCGAAATGAAGCTTGGACTACTTGTCGCGCTAAAAATAACGTCAAAAAACATTCCGATAAAGGCGAAGATTAAACGTTGCCACACCTGTGTCTTTCCAATGACTCGACATTAGCGTCCGATAAACTCCTTTGATGTGTGTAAAAACCGCCAGCCCAGTTATCGTGCTGCGTCTCTCGTCACGCAGCCCGATAGTTCGTAACGCATGACAATAATATCTTCCCACATCTGCATTTAGTGTGACCATAGACAAAACTTCGTGCCGATACACGCAGGTATGGGAGTACCGTAAGAGAAAGAAAACATGCACCCTTACATGACATTAATGTTCACACTCCTTTCATTTTCAAAATGAAATTATAAGTAGCTGATGTGCCAAGTGTAATCCGCCAATATCCGCCATATTAGCATACTTAGGCGTGTCATGCTCTAGTATACTACTTTAAAAGGCCGGCAACGTACTTGTGACTCCCCCTTTTTTTTTTTTTTAACGTGTGTACCGACAGACCGTTTTGTGAGGGCGGCAAGGGATCTTGCAAGCTAATCAACCTTGTAAAACCGCCCTTGTAGAGAGCGGAAGGTGACCGCCGGGTTCCTACCTATAGAGGGACAGCACCGGGTACACACCGGCTGCCCCCCCTCGTCCGCCGGACCTGTGCTATGAGGAGATGGGCCCCCCGGCCCAGGAGTTGGGCGAAGCGCCTTCTCCTCCTGCCTGACCTTCTTTGGCAGAGACGACCACTCAGCGGGTCTGCCTCGCGGGCCCTCTCCGTCTCCTCCTTCTGCGAAACTTCCCCTGGTGTTGTTAGTGTCTATGGACGGCGGTGATCACTTACCATCAGATGACCAACCTATTCCTCTTATGATATATATATTTATAAAAAAAGGGTTGTAGAATCCATATCCGACTGAGTTATAGTGACTTTCTTTTGTTTATGATATTTCGGGATTATCGAGGACCTTGCAGGTTGACGTGACGGCGAATGCTGAATTACTATTTCTTTGTTTGTAGACAGCGTAACCTGTTTGTAGTGCTACAATAAAAATAGTAATTAATAATTGTATCCTACTTTCCTTTGTAAGAATACACAATCAAATACTGCCCTATTTATTCTCTATTAAGATTCGCTTTCGATCATTCCAAATATTTTTATAAGTGAGAAGATTCACATTGTTTCAGATAACTGGGCGATACTTGGATTTCGGTGTTAAGGGATATTGCACAAAGTGATTTTCGAACTTTCTTTAAGCTGAGTGGGAACACTTCAAACGACAGGGATTTTATTTAGCCCATTTTATTATGTAACTGAATAGATCAACCGAAGCCAAACTTTGAGTTCTGTACTTTTCATACCTGGAAATACCGAAAAATATTATAAAACATACAGTTCAAATATGTATCAACAGTAATTATTATGTAAAATTAGCTGACGAAGAAAATGAGACCGCTTAAGGCACTTCGCTGCTTGGCCACATGCTCAAAAGTGCCAAAGTGGCCGAACCTCGGCTTAGGCTGCTGCCTTGGATGCAACACACCGAATCTGTCTAAACTAAACTAAGCTAGCTATTCATACATGTAAGAATTCGTGAGACATGTGTACCGGCATGTAAGCCTTACGAATTCCAACGTATATTTTTGGTCGAAAATAAGGGAAAAAAGAAACCCTTACCATACCTGTGTGTATATGTGCACATATGTAGAAGTGTTCTGTGCTGTGTTGTTATTGAAAAAAGTGTCGCCATGAAATGCAAAAAAAATAATAACTGAATAACTGAACGTCAATATGTCAATTATCTCAATATTATTAAAGATCTCGCTACTGTCTACTATCTCATTCACTTTTTAACCGACTTCAAAAAAAGGAGGAGGTTATCAATTCGTCTGTATTTTTTTTTTTTTATGTTTGTTACCTCATAACTTTGGACTGGGTGAACCGATTTTGATTATTCTTTTTTTATTTGAAAGCTGGTACTTCCAGTGTGGTCCCATTTTAATTTGGTACAGTTCCGACAACGGCATCCAGTGCAAAACCGTATAAGTTTCAAATTTGCATTAAGTATGTACACAACAAATAGACGAATAACTCAATATTACGCTAACCGGTTTCGATGATTCATTTTTTATTGAAAAGGATGTACTTTAAGGGTAGTTTGGTGAGAGTTTGGTTAGGTTCTGATTATGGGATCCGTGGCAAAGTAAGAAAACTTTCAAGAAACGAGCCTACTCCTTTCTTAAGGGCCGGCAACGCATCTGTGTTTCTTCTGGTGTCGCAATTGTCCATGGCCGGCCGTGATCACTTACCATCAGGTGACCCGTATGTTCGTTTGCCACCAATATTATAAAAAAAACTCTTCAATTCTTAGGAGCCTATTGTGCTTATGTTCGTTGCTGTGTTGCAACATGACGCAAGCATTGTAATTACATTACTTAAGGTGTATAATGTGTGAAGCGATGGTAGCCGAGTTGGTGGTTGGAGAAACTATCGCGGATTATTGATAAGGTTGCGTTCGTACCAAACGTTACTTATTGTACAACCAATTGAAACCATATCGCATACCATACCGATAGATACCATACCGCAAAAATGCGCATATTTTAATATACTTAAGGCGGAACGGAGTTCGCGGGCACTGCTAGTAAAATATATTTATGTACACTAAAAATGGAAAAATAAAGTAAATTTTCAAAAAAAGTATTAACCGACTTCAATATCAATCAAAAACCCATAAGGCACTAAAAAGCGGAAAATAAATAGTTTATCAAAAATAAAACATATGAATATGTGTGCTACCTAGAGATGTATTGGAAGTCGGTGCCAACCAAACCGAAAATCATATCATCTACAGGTACAAAGTTTAAGTCCACTCTCACGTCTCTGTAATACAAAAATTTTGGTTGGTACCGACTTCCAGTACATCTCTAGGTAGAGCACACATATTCATATGTTTTATTTTTGATAAACTATTTATTTTCCGCTTTTTAGTGCCTTATGGGTTTTTAATTGATATTGAAGTCGGTTAATACTTTTTTTTGAAAATTTACTTTATTTATGTAGATTGTTTAATCCAAATTTATCATTTTTCAGAATAATATTTCAAACCTTTTTCTTTCGTATACCTTGTTTGACAATCAAAAACAATAAAAAAGAACAATCCAAATAGGTTCTAACCGTTCTGAAGTGACACGCTTGCATATATTCTGCAATTGATTGTTATGTATATAAGAAGATACACAATAATAAATAGCAATGTCCTTAACATGTTACTGCATATTATCTGTTCTCTACTTATAGCAATTAACCTACAGTGAAGTAATGTATACTAGAAAATTATGTAGATTTATTTATACAGGTCTGTTCTAATAAAAAAACTGGCAACAATAAGTAAATTAATATAAAGACAAAAAATACATTTTTAACCGACTTCAAAAAAAGGAGGAGGTTATCAATTCGTCTGTATTTTTTTTTTTTTATGTTTGTTACCTCATAACTTTGGACTGGGTGAACCGATTTTGATTATTCTTTTTTTATTTGAAAGCTGGTACTTCCAGTGTGGTCCCATTTTAATTTGGTACAGTTCCGACAACGGCATCCAGCGCAAAACCGTATAAGTTTTAAATTTGCATTAAGTATGTACACGACAAATAGACGAATAACTCAATATTACGCTAACCGATTTCGATGATTCATTTTTTATTGAAAAGGATGTACTTCAAGGGTAGTTTGATGAGAATTTGGTTAGGTTCTGATTATGGGATCCGTGACAAAGTAAGAAAACTTTCAAGAAACGAGCCTACTCCTTTCTTAAGGGCCGGCAACGCATCTGTGTTTCTTCTCGTGTCGCAATTGTCCATGGCCGGCCGTGATCACTTACCATCAGGTGACCCGTATGTTCGTTTGCCACCAATATTATAAAAAAAACTCTTCAATTCTTAGGAGCCTATTGTGCTTATGTTCGTTGCTGTGTTGCAACAAGACGCAAGCATTGTAATTACATTACTTAAGGTGTATAATGTGTGAAGCGATGGTAGCCGAGTTGGTGGTAGAAACTATCGCGGATTACTGAAAAGGTTGCGTTCGTACCAAACGTTACTTATTGTACAACCAATTGAAACCATATCGCATACCATACCGATACATACCATACCGCAAAAATGCGCATATTTTAATATACTTAAGGCGGAACGGCGTTCGCGGGCACTGCTAGTAAAATATATTTATGTACACTAAAAATGGAAAAATAAAGTAAATTTTCAAAAAAAAGTATTAACCGACTTCAATATCAATCAAAAACCCATAAGGCACTAAAAAGCGGAAAATAAATAGTTTATCAAATTAACCAAATGAAATAAAACATATGAATATGTGTGCTACCTAGAGATGTATTGGAAGTCGGTGCCAACCAAACCAAACCAAAGTCGGTTAATACTTTTTTTGAAAATTTACTTTATTTAACATTTCTTGTTATTTTGTATACCCGTTGTATTAGTAGCAAGCATTAACAACTTAATTATTTTTTTATCCTATAGTGATGAAAAAGTCGTAACTATATACGGCGCCATTTTGTATTTTTCATCAAGTAAACCTACTAAATCAAATACTTTATTAAAATCACTTAATTCTTTATACGAGATTTTCGTGCAAGTATACTAAAATATGTATTCCATATATCTCCCCACAAAGTTTGTCAGTTTTCGACATATACAAAATATTACCGAGAAATTCATATGTAACCTTTGTTATGATCTTTCTAACTTTGTATTTGTACGCCGGGAAATTTACCAACAAAGTTATTTTAAAGTAGGGAATGTCACATGGGGAATTGAACCGTTGTCTGTTTCTAAACAATTCTGTTACAAAATAAAATTCTTTGTAATAATTGTAACTAAACTTATATACAATTTTTAAAATACAACTTTAGTTTTTATCATATTATTCCACTAATTTCGAAACGCGGTTTCACTTGCTTTTAGTTCTTAAAATATTACACAGCTAAGTAAACTTAAATATATCTCGTATGAACAGGAAGCAGCAAAACCGTGTGACGTAGACATTCACAGTTCGGCCTTTCTCGGCCATGTCTGGTTTTGGTCGGATGGACAACTCGTCTTCGTCCTGTGGTAACCCCGTGTCAAGAAGCATCCGTACTATTTTCTGGCGAACATCTTATATAGAAAACTAGCTATCCGTCCCGGCTTCGCATGGGTGCAATGTCGCGTGTCTTAAAGATTTATATTCATTTTCACCGCTTTGATATATACAGTTCATCAAAGTCTCAGAACTACGTAAATATTTTCACAGAAATTTATTTCGTTGCGTATAAATTTGTAACATCTTCTAAGATATTCATTGAAATATTATGATGTAAAGAGCAGCTTTCATCTACATTAAATTCCCAATGTAACTAAAACATTTAATTGCATACGACTTAGTACTATATTTCTGAAAATAGTGTTCGAAATAACCTGATATTCTTTATTACCACGTAAAAGATATCATTGCTATGAATTATCCTTAGGAGATAGACAAATAATATCTGGGCCTCTTTGTAGGTATATTTTTAATGTATAACTCCGTACTACGATATTTTAATGTATCCCATAAGGTTTAGCCAACGTTTTTAGTGAACTTCTTACGACTTTGTTAGAGTACGTCGATTTTTCTGTGCTTTTTATAAATATAGTATACGTTATAATACACACAAGCCTTCCAGAAGACATTTTCTAACTGAGATTAAAAACCATGTCCAAGACCTTTGCGTAGTTTACAAGAAATAAGGTATAACAAATACACACGAAAATCAACTTTGTTTTATTAAATTTATAGATGTGTCCGCTTCTAATACTGTAAAATCCAAAAACTATTTTTAATATCTGACAGTTCCAAAGATTATACGTTCCAATATAACAAAAAACAATCTCTCGAGTTTTATAATATTAGTTTATAGATTTTTATCTGTGATATGAACCATGCGTAATAAAATTGTTAAGCAGACATTCCGACGAAGAGCAACTCAAAGTATACTATTAATTTAATTTGAACTCTCTTTCAGTACAGTTACATTTATTAAAAACTAACTCCTTATATGAGTAACTTTTCATTCAATTTATATAATCCAATCATATTCTTATAAGTATAAGAATAAATACTATTACTTGTATTTATTTAAACATATAATTTGTCTAGTGTGATATTTTAAGAAGTTAAATTAAGGTTAAAACGGAAAGTAGAAATACCTAGAAGAATTCGATTTAATCAGCGATCGTCAATACGGCTTTCGCCATGGACGCTCGACTGGCGATCTTCTGGTGTATCTCACACACCCTTGGGCTTCAGCCATTGATAGTCAAGGCTTTAGCAGTTAGCCTAGACATAGCGAAGGCGTTCGACCGAGTCTGGCATCGGGGCCTTTTATCTAAGCTGCCTTCTTACGGATTACCGGAGGGTTTGTGCAGATGGATTGCTAGCTTTCTGTCCGGCAGATGTATAAAAACAGTAGTGGATGGTAGCTGCTCCGAAAGCATGGACATAAATGCTGGCATCCCACAAGGCTCCTTATCATCTCTAACATTATTTTTGCTGCATATGAATGATATGCTGTCCATTGATGGCATTCAATGCTATGCAGACGATAGTACTGGAGATGCATATTATACGGGCCGTGCAAACATCCCTCGATCTATTGTGGTAGAGATTCGTGAACAACTTGTGTCTCAGATCGAGAACACACTGTCTAAAATATCTGAATGGTGTCAGAATAATCCAGTTCGTTTCAACCATGCTGGCATAGCTGGCATCCAAAAAGCTTGGTATCCTGAATAAGGCGAAACGGTACTTCATCCCTGGGCAAAGACTGTTGTACAAAACGCAAGTTCGACCCCATATGGAGTACTGTTGCCATCTCTGGGCGGAAGCACCTGGATATCAGCTTGGACCATTTGACTCGGCGCAAAGACGAGCTATGAGAATCGTTGATGATCCCAAGCTCACAAACGGTATCGAACCACTAAGTCTACGGAGAGACGTCGCCTCTTTATGTGTGTTCTACCGTTTGTATAATGGGTTGTGTTCCGAGGAATTGTTTAACATTATGCCTGTAGCTGCTTTCCACCATCGCACTGCTCGTCATCGGCAGAGTATTCATCCCCACATATTGGAACCGAAATGGTCTCGGACGGTCCGATTCCAAAGTGGTTTCCTTCTAAGAACAATCCGGTTGTGGAATGAGCTTACTGCTGAAGTTTTTCCTGGAGACTACAATATGGGGTGCTTCAAGGGGAAAATAAATAGGTTACTTAAGGGTTGGCAACGCGCATGTAACCCTTCTGATGTTACAGGCGTCCATAGGCTGCGGCCCGCATGCTTGTTTACTACTGTCGTGATATAAAAAAAAATAGCTTATTACATGGTTATTTATATTAAATAATGTATCTAAACGATTTTTTTTATTTTATGGCGATTGTACGAAGTGTGTATACTTAATCTGATAAACAAATAACTTGGATAAAATTTGATATGAATTTAGAAACAATAATACTACATAGGTACAACATTTATAGAAATAGCAAGCTTAATATAAATTATATTGAACAATGAAATACCTTAATTAACACAATAGTAAGAAATTAAGAACAGTCAATAACCTGGCACAGTGAACACGTTCTGTACAATGAGTCGCAGAGTGTTTGAGTTTAACTAAAGATATTATACGTTGCTAAATTTCAAGGCAGGAAATTCTCGATATTTCCTCTATCATACACGAATGGGCTTAGCGAGAATACTTCAAACAAACTCACACAAAGTGTCGTTTCAGTTATACCCGCTTTTCCACATAAACCACCGAGCGCCAGCACTTCCATAAACGGGAAAAAACTTTTTGAATTTATTTTATTTCTTTTCCTTGTAGATCTGTTAAAAACCTTTATAAGATAAGGGGAAACTAAACTGTAAAAAAACTTTTTGGATTTACTTTATTTAAGATATGAGATATAAAGAAAAAAACACACAGATATACCAATGATAAAGCTGGCATTAAAATAATGATTTCTAGTGACTGAATATAATTAGAATATTAATGACAGGAGCGAAGTCGCTGACAGAAACAAGTGTGATATTAAAACTCCTGGAGAAAATAATAGACTGTTCATGGAAATATAACTTGAACGAACGATTGAACCTACGCAGCCCTAATTTTTAAGAATTATTTGTATTTTCAATATCTGTTAATGTAGTCACTATATATAACATCTATCAACCGCACCAAATAATTCCTGAAAAGTAGATAATATCAATAAAGGATCATTTTAATCTCTCTACAGCATTGACGACATCTCTTATAATTTATAGCAACAATTTTTAAACGTAAAACACAATTATTTAATGTCCATGTTAAACTAATTTTCTTAAAAGTAAGGTAAAAGTTTCAGAGTTTTCAGCAGGGGCAAATACTTTTAAAGGAATTAAAAATTCGTAACGTCAAAACCACGACGTACCGAAGGAAGGTTAACGACACTGAAAAATGAAGTACTAATTTATTCAAAGAGTAACTTGAGTTAATTATTTTTTAATGAGGCACGAAATTTTTTAATTTTGTTCTGTAGTGTCAATTATTGTACCCCTTAGGGATTCTTGTGACAGTGTCGTTTGGGACAAAGTATCGCAACAAAATTATTTAACAGTGATTCTGTTATTTTATCTGAAAAGTATAAAATTAGTCTATAAAATTAAAAATATCAGTAGTGATGTTTCAGAAAAGATGAATTAAATGATTTTATTTATTAGTTATGCCTATCATATTGATAATTAAGGATGGCTAATAAAATGGAGATATAAGCTAATATCAATCAAGGATTCCCTATAATGAATTAAAATCAATATATTGATTTATTCAATTTAGGCCCTGAGAATGTACGAACGTCATAGCTACCACCGGTTCGGAAAATAACCCAATCATCGAGAAGAATAACGCGGTAAAAGGTAACTCGATCTGGTTTATCATATTTTTACTATACATAAATAGTTACATTCGTTTTTAATGGATGCACAGAGAGGGGCGTCATTTCTAGACGTCACAATCGTTCATATATTGATGATCAACCCTATAATAAATTGATATGGTTCTTGAACTCACTATCCGGCAAATCGGTAATGTGTTTTGAGACTTTGTTATAAAACCTAACACTATTACTTAAAAAACGGTTTAGGTCTTAGTGAGCCTGAAGCATGGAATGACCAATTTGTTGTTATTCGTGGTATTTAAATTATGTCGATCTTTTACTATGAATAAACATTACACTTAACAGAGTAATTTTAAAAGTATGATATCACCATAATAATCCAGTTATCAAGATTAATTTAATACTTTAAACTGCCAGTCCAGTAACACAACTATGAATATACTTATAAAATCTCAACCGCGATATAAACGGTGAACGACGAGTATCTCGTGTCGTAGCAGCCGTCGCGCCGCCATCTTTGAACCATCCATCTTATCTGTGAATATTAAATTACCAATAGTTGCTTGTCAATAGTACGAAAACTAAGTCATTAGTATGATAGTCTAGTCAAAAGAATTGTTTGAATATTCATGTAGCAGAACATATTTCATCAAATTAGACAGTTGACGGATTTGTTTTTAAGATCTTAATTTTACTAAAACTATTTTAGTATTTAATAGAAAAATCTAGTGTGAGTTCATACGTAGTATTCTGATTAATTTTTAAGAGAACGAGATGAATACAGAGTTTGGCATTATTTTGTAATAGTTTATATAATTTTAAATTTATATAATGTAATATTACACAATAACTTTTAATAGCGCACAATAGTCTCTAAGATCCGACAGAAAATACTATAGATTTCAACGTTTCTCTTCCCCTCATTTTGTATATAATTCAAGTAAATTAAGAATATACTATCTCATTCTCTCACAGCCTAAAATGTATATATACATTTATAGCTATCTCTTTTTCTTTACGTATTTTCGTTTTAAAAATCCAATTCACACCGTCTCAAAAGAAGTTTCACGAATTTTTGGTGGGATCTTGGAATGTGTCATGTAGTCGTTTTTATAATTTATTCATATATTATCATATATATATTCTCTTCATATATATATATATATTATCTTGTATTATTTGGCTCTATATTTTGTAATATAGGTGGTGTTTTACGTAATACGGCCATTATTCCATCCAAAAAGAAATATAACCAGAAAGAGATTCTTTCAATAAACTAAGAAGAGTTTATTGAAAGAATCTCTTTCTGGTTAGATTTCTTTTTTGTTACACATTCTTCAAAAACTAAATTACATAATAATGGTTTAATGTTCCAGTTATTTATTCCATAAGTTATTTTATCATTTTCGGCAACAACATCAGAGAGTGGCTCTGAAAGTGTCAACAGCCGGAGCGGTTGTGAGTAGGGTCGAATTACTTATTGACATCCATTCGGTCTCACCTGCTCGATCGGCAATTCGCAGAAAAAGTCACGATCTCCGTTATTAGGTTGCGCGCTGAATTGTCAAGTACAAATTTGATTCGGCACGCTGGTTTATTGATCGAATTTAATCGTGAGCTTAACTTTAGCCGTTGTGCTTTCTTCGTTAATTTTATACGGTAATTTAATTGTAACGTTTTAAAATTAACTTGAATATTACGCAAAAGCATACTTGACATCAAAAGGACACGTCCGCACGAGTAGTCCGGTGAAGCTGTTAAGACCTTGCTTGGTCAATAGCGTAGCCAGTTCGAGAAAAAAAAAACTCTTCCGCACGCAGAGCGATGATAAAAATAATATCACTATAAATAAATTTACTGGTATAAAGGAACCTATTAAATCAATCAGAGGTCTGTAGAAAACCTCCTAGGGAGTATTTTGAAAAAAAAAATGTTTATTTCAAATCTATCAAAGGCTAATTGGTAAATATAAATTTAGTTCATTGTGTTTCTTTAAAGTCTATTAAGAGCAGGTGCTTTATCTGTCTATTTTATGAGAAAAGAAACCAATGAATGGAAAACGCATTTTATTTTTGATCAACTTCGGCTGCTACTTGCCTCCTTAAATGAGTTTGATCAACATAAAAAAGTTTGTCAATTTCATTTTATGGGCATCTCTAGTGGAATTAAAAAAATAACTGTGCAAAAATCGTTGGTTTCGTAGAGTATGTAATATTAGGACATTAATATAAGCACAGTGTTTTATTAACAACTAACTGTACCCACAGCTCCACACGCGTTTTTTTAAATCGTATTAAAGAATTATAGGATTGTGAGTCTATGTACAATTACAGAAACGCTCTTTAAAGACAATTCTAAGTATGGCGCGCACGCCACTAAAAGTCCCTTGCGTTTTATGAGACAAAAAATCCTAACTTAAAGTTTATTAAAAGTAGGTGTTTTATCTATCTATTTTATGAGAAGAAAACCAATGAATGGTTAACGCATTTTATTTGTGATCAACTTCTGCTGCTACTTTCCTCCTTAAATGAGTTTGATCGACATAAAAGTTTGTCAATTTTATTTTATGGGCATCTCTAGTGGAATTAAAAAATCGACTGTGCAGAAATCATTGTTTTCGTAGAGTATGTAATATTAGGACATTAATATAAGCACAGTATTTTATTAACAATGACAAATTTAGAAAATAAAGTTGAATATTATATTTCTTATTGCCACCATTTATTAAACCGTGGAGGTTTCATTATGATGCTTACCTTCGACGATAAGTAATATATGTTTGTATAAAACCACTTTCATGTAAATGTTCGTTGCAGTGGCGTATACAGCTGTGATGAGTGACCTGAAAACCTACAACCCGAAGGCATTTCTCTCGTTTACAAGCCATTGCCTCGGTTAGCGTTGCAAGTTATATTCGCAAAAACTCCAATCAATCTTTAAACATCGGTTTATCTATTATTTATTGCGTAAATTTCGTACTATTTTTTATGTTCAGACAGTTCATCACCATTAAACGTTCGGTATATAAATTAAGATAAAAATATAACATATAAAATAAATTATAACATTTTGCGTGATGCTAGATGCCGCCTTCAAAAAATGGTAAAAAAATTCCAATCAAATGGTAGTTTTTTTTTCTTATATCATAGGAGGCAAACGAACAGTTGGGTTACCTGATGTTAAGTGATAACTAACGTCCATAGACACTTGCAATACCAGGGGAGTCGCAAGTGCGGTTGCCAGCCTGTGGTGGGGAGGGAAGGGGAAGGGGAGGAGAGGTAGGTCTCCGGCGCCTCTCACTGACCGAACGAAACGCAACAATGCAAGCACTGTTATTACACGTCGATTTTCTGTGAGAGGGGTGGTACTACTCCGGGCGAGCCGACCCATTCACAGCGTGGTTCTACCACCTACAAAAGAGTTTCAGAGATTAGTGCATTGAAAATAACAATTTTTTTTTGTTCTTAATTTTATTAGTTGTATTGTGTAATATAAATTTAAGGATAGGTAGAACATCAAAAGATTTTTTTTTCTTTTTCACTAATAATATATTTGCTATATTTTACTTTAGTACATATTTTTTACATATTATTATTTTTTACTGCAATTTTTGTAATTTATTCATTGAGGAATCCTATAATAGTTTCGTATACAAAATATC
>MU159974.1:45666-66138 GCA_015888305.1 Antheraea pernyi
TCGGAAGAGGCGCTTTTAATATCCGGACATACTAACTAAAAACACTCATTCAGTTATAGACGTCACGTAATAATAGACTAATACAAATTTCACCTAATAATTATAATCTTTATAACAGATATCTGTCACAAAATGATAATCTAACCAAGTAAATTCAACATTCGTTTGAATTTGTATTAATTCGTCACTGAATCCAGCAATAATGTAAACTTCCGAAAATATTTTTATCATTCGGATAAAAAAGGAACAGCGTCATCTATTTATTTTTCAATGTACTATGCCGCGACAGTCGTATTATTATGATTAACATTTTTTACACATATATTTATTATATTATAAACTAAAAACTAAAGAAAAACTCAGTTAAGTAAAAGCGATTGTTTTTTTACGAACTGTATTAAAGTAAACAAACTAAATACTGAAATAATGAATGAATAATGAATCTTCGTGGAACAATTCTAATGAAATAAAATGTTTTGTCCCAAAATACGCTTAATTTAAATGTCAAATGCTTATGAAAATTAATCTAATTCTTTTAGATATTGCTTTCAAACAAACAAACAGACAGACAAGTAATTAAAATCGTCTTATTATTATATATTATCTATTCTGTTACACTCCCTAAATCACACGAAAACAATTTTAAGGGTGTAAGGGGTGTCGAATAGCATCATAGGATATTTTTTTTTTTTATCGTGGGGTAATCCCTTATGGATACACCACCCTCTCGGGGGAGAGAATGGGTTATGTCCGACTCGCACGGACCAAAACCCCACGGTGTACGTCTTCCGCTATAGTTGGGGCGGCACGAGATCTCTATAGACTTCATCGTGACGCCCCAGCGGTTGGCCCAGCAGTAAAAGCGCCGCCGCCGGGCCTCGTCCAGTTGGGAGACAGCCGTGTACACACCGGCCGTCTCCTGCGTCCACCGGACCTGTGCAATGGGAAGATGGGCCCCCCGACCCATCTTCCCTGGTCCGATTACAGAGGGAGGAGGCGGTCAAACTGACGCCTCCTCCTGCCCGTCATCCGTTGGTGGAGACGGCCACTCTGAGGGTCCTGCTCACGGACCCTCTCCACCGCCTCCTTCTGCGAGACGACCTCCTCGCAGAAGGAGGCCACAACATTCCACACATCCTCGCTACCGAGCATGGCCGCAACTACGCTCGGCAGCGAGAGATCTTGTCCCACCGCCGCAGCCAACGTGCGACGCTGCTCCTCCCACGCAGCACGACCTATGTAAGCTAACCTAAGCTAAGCTAGCCTGACTGGGTCGCAACCACCATGTATATGGCAAAAAAAAACCGTCATAGTGATTCGCTTCTGCGGGTTGCGTTTCGGGATCAGCCGGTGCATATATCCACCTTTTCGCAAGCCGGCATGACAGCGGCGACCGGCGATAGATAGTTTATCTCTCGGTGGCCGCCATTGTTTTTGGATTGTACTGTGCTTACCATCAGGCATAGTGCAGACATTTTGCCGGGCTACTATAAAAAAAAGTGCGTGCGTACAAAGTACACATGTCAGAAGTGAAACTTCTTTGGCGAACTAAGTCTTGTTTATATTTATACAAACAAGAAAAAAATATATAAAAAGTTTTTTTATTTATTTAATCTGCGTTTACTGCAAATGACGTCACTTCCGTTGCATACCTGTGTGACGTTACATCTGTAAAAATGTTACCCTCATGCGCCTAAAGAAGTTTCACTTCAAAAATAATTGTGGCAATATTTTAATGTACATACACGATGCTTGTACAGTTTTATGAGTACCTATAAGTAGATGACATTGACTTATATATTTTCAATTTTACAGAATTTGAACTTCTAGACGGAGTCTATAAAACTTTATATGTAATAAATTGTTACCGACACACGTAGACGAAGCATATATCTCGGTTTTATGTGCTTTCTACTCGTATTACTGTCGTTAACGTTAAAATATGAACCTTAAACATTGGAAACTCGCATGAGCTTAATATATATCAGGTGAAATCTCTATGAGTACGCGCGATAAATGCTATGTAATTTAGTTTTGGATATAGTTGTATTATTTGACTTACACAAAGACGAGTTTTGAGAATCTTTGACGATCCAGAGATAACTCACAAGCTGTATCAAACCTTTGGTCTGAGCGACTTTGCATTCTAGTGTGAATTCTTTGGTTTGTATAATGGATTACGTTGGAACTGTTTGATAAGCACAAAGTAATCATTAATGTATTTCACCAATTATGTTTTTGTAACATATATCACAACTATACGTTTCACAACTAAATATAAATATATAACAATGGATATCGATTTCAGAATCGATAAACCCCATTTTCATTCAAACAATTACTGTACAAGTTGACATATTTAAATATCATGATTTCTTCACAGAAAAAGTATTTATTGATATATTCATTTTAATGTAATTCGCCGCTAGGTGCCGCTGTAACGCTTCTTCTCTATCATGCAACCGATAGCCATGGAAATTAGTATATACCTATAGTAGATACCTGAAGACTAAGAATATTGACATAATCCATTCTACAATGAGTCACTTATTTAATGTATATGTAATGTAGCTAATATGAATATATTGTTTAAGGTCGTTATTTACTTGACATTGGAATTCACATAAAAAATTGAATTTACTTAAGAATCGTGGAATAAATATCGATCTATGTGAAACTAGCTTTTACTAGTGTCTACCTGGTTGTAGGTTGTAGGTTCGACCTAAAACTTTTGGAAGAGCATCTTTCTTTAGATATATTTCATGACAGTAGGTTGGGTAGTTAGGGCCTGAAAACATACAAATAAACAAACAAACTCACATTCATATTTATATATATTAGTAAGGATGTCAAAAACGTAACTGATGCGTTTCATTAATGTAATTTTTAAAGAAGTGTGCGATATTCCGGAACTTTGTAATTTATGTATTGAATAGGCAGTAGCGGATCATATGATATAATATACATTACAAAATTACACAAGAGTTTAGAATATTATAATCCATTTGGAATTATGGTGTAATTACGTCTGTGTGTTCTTAAATACAGGTCTTGTCGGAATATCAGCGCTGCAAGGTTTGAACTGTAAACCTGCTATTCTGAGACAAAGCCCCATTTGACTTCATTACTTATTTATTACGTCTGTCTTATATCACTTCGCAAATATATTTGTTAATATGTATATTAAATATGTTTTAAAATCTATATAAATAAAAATCAATTGCCGAATGTATGTAAGCGTATTACTTCAGGACGGCTGGAAATTTTTGTTTTGTTTATAATTGTCAGTATAAGGTTAGCATGGAAGATTTTTTTTTTAAATTGTACAGAAATGTGAAAAGAAAGTGAGATAAAACACGGTAGGAAGAGTTTCAAGAATATTGGCAGACTTGATAGATTCGTTATGTAAAGAAAAGATCGGATCTCCTTTTCTTCGATGTCCCAGTGCGAAGCGAGGATGGGCAGATAGCGTATGATAATGTTAAATAAATAATAGCCGTTGTTAAACATTTATTAACACATATTAAACATACATATGTTTACTCACAGGCCAAGTGTAGCTGGGTACGAATGGTGCACAGCAATGGGGGGGCCGCGGCGCATGTCCAGTGCGCTGCTGCTACCCTTCGCTCTGCTGTCGCTCCCTCATACAGACGCCGTCAATGTCACCACGTATCGAGTAAGTATTTGATTAACATTTCACGAAATAATAATCCAGTGATCGACTAAGCACGCTGGAGGCCCGGATTGGCGTAGCTAAATGTGACCCTGTTGCGAAAACAAAACGTGCGTTTGTCGAATAAACGACTATTTTCAACAATCTACGAACACTTAAGTTTTCGTAGGTGGATTTCCAAAATACTTCTATGAGAATTTATGAAATTTCATATCCCTTAGGACCAACACCCGGAAAGAAAGAAGGAATTCGTTTATTCGTAATGCATTTTACGATATAAACTATACAAAAGTGGATACAAATCTGCACGTAAAGGTATTATGAACCTTCAGTTCAGTGTATCCTAAAGTGTCGTAAAAGACATTAACTATAGGAAAAATAAGTAATGTAATAACAGTAGAGTAGGTACATAATATATATATATATATATGGGAGAAATAAATAAGGTAAAAAGAGTGGAGTATACAACACAAATTAAATCTTTAATTGGTAGGCATCTATTGCAGTATGAATAAAAACTTTTTTAAATGAATTCTAAATGTAAGTATTAGTAATGCGTTGAGATTGCGCATTGGGGGGGGACTCGTTCCACAATCGGGTAGCAGTGAACCTAAAACTAAAGCAGCAGTAGTAAGTAGCATTCCGATGAGAGTACATAACATATACTTAGTTCTATAATAAACAAAAAAAAAATCTCTTAAATTATAGTATAATCTTATAAATCTTTACGTATACTATGGTGTGCTAAAAAAGTCCATTTTTTCTCGCTCTCACCCCTATACATCACAAGGTATGTATACCCAAACAAAAATTCTGTCCTAAGGACCGCTCCTAACTTCAATTTTAAGAGCTCTTCCATCGAACTTTAAACTATCCTATATAAATAAATAACATGGATTTTTTTTAACAATGTTGTCTCCTACTAACTGTGTAGAAATTGTATTGTTAAAATGAAAATAAGTGTCTTTAAGCAATGAATTTTCGATCAAAAGTTTCATTGAGAAGAATTTCTATCGTTAATATTAAACTTGAATAGTGAATCGTATCAAATTGAGATCACTCCTTTCTCCCTTTTTTATTGCCAATTTCAATTGACCTCTGTGCAAAACAAACAAGTTTAAAAAAAAAAAACTTTCGGTGGATCTTTGAAGTTAAATTTTTAGCCTTTTTGCGTGTTTCTACATTTTGCGGCTAAACTATCAAGGATAGAATAAAAACTTAAAAGGCAATTTTGTAGTTCTTTTCACGCTCTATAGAAAAGTCCCTATTGAATATTCCTTATCATTAGTAACAACAAAGTTATAAGGATATATGAAAAACCATGTAATATTCTAACGCCACGGACGTAACTAAGGAAGATTTCACTGCAACACAACATTAAGATATATATAATAAATAAGTTTGACTCAAATTCCTTTGAGATTTATTTAAAAAGTGACGCATATGTCATATGTAAAGTTAATTATGACGCACATAATCCTTTGAAAAGGCAGACCCACCCCTCTACGAGTACATATTTAGCTTGATTACCTTCTATGGTCCACCGAGTTTACGTCAATAATTTTCTCTAGTTATTTCCATAAAGGGAGATGATACTCACGGAGCAGGTGCGCGAAACGGGCACAATATGTTTAACAATAAGCAAACTACGATATCATAATGTACGTTTTGATTAAATTCATACTTATCGTCGTAAATCAGACCAAAGCAAACTAAATGAATATTTAAGTGTTTTTCAATGTCTAGAATCACAATTTAAGCGAGAGAACAGAAACCAAAAAAAAATATATTTTTTTTGTTGACCTGTGTTATCGTCAAAGTTAAAAGCGTTTCGGAAATTAGTCTGGAAAACAACAAGCACTTTTCTTTAGCAACCAACCTTCTAGTAGATTATTACTGCCATTGTCGATTAGCTAATGATATTACAAGTTTCTTGCGATCATTTTTATTAACTAACAAGCAAGAAACTATTATTACGACGTTTTCAACGACGTGTTTTTCCATGCCGTAGATAAGTGGGGCAAGCGGTATGATGTTTATGATTTTTCCTCTGTACATTGTACATATACTTTGTTAAGATAATAAAAGACCCAGACGAAGTTGCGGGTGTTAGCTAGTGTAACATAAAACGGTTGCCTATATTATATCCATAACATCCAATTTAAGATACATAAATGACAATTTTAGATTCTCATAATAATATTTTTACTTTATTTTGTTTTAAACTCTTGACTATAATAAGCCCGAACTTACGGCTATATTCACAGCGGTCAAAAAGATTGACGAGGTCAGTGCGTCAAGCTAGACATTTTTGACATATTCTTTGCTAAAATAAATTCTAGTATATTCCACTAATCACGTATAGTGTCGATGCAGTCAGGAATGGCAATAAATACTTCGTAGATACTGTCACTATTTAATTGGCCAGAGCTTCGCCTTACAATACTTCGTACAATATAAGAATGCGTAGATATTACAGACATCTTGCCTTTTAAAGGCCCATCTATATAAGTCAAAGCGATTACTATTTATACATAATTCCGCAAAATAATTTAAGTAACACAAAAATAATAAAGTATGAACAAATTAATGTTATTTAAGCTATACAACAATTTTATATAATTATCCTTATTTATGTATCTCTAATGTGTTCACTAATCTGTTTCGACATGTAAATCAGCGACAATTAAAAGAATATACTATTATTAATAATGATCAAACTAATAATTCAATTCTATATAATGATATTCTTATGTAAGTCTTATTATAATCTATATAATAATAATAATTCTTATTTATGTATATTTAATACGGTGGCGCTAGTGTCAATGTGTCTCTAATATAGTGGCGCTAGTATCAATGTGTATCTAATATGTTGGCGCTAGTGTGAATGTATATAATATGGTGGCGCTAATATCAATGTTACGGTCGTGTCTCGTCTCTTGAATGTGATGCAGCGGCACCGGAGGTGGGTGCTAACAAGTATGTAAAATAAATAGTCATTGAATAGACCTGGATTTTTTTTCGTAGTCCGGTGAAGCTGTGAAGACCTTGCTAGGTCAATAGCGTAGTAAGTTCGAAAACAAAGAAAAAAAAACCTCTTAAATTATAGTATAATTTTATAAATCTTTACGTATACTAGGGTGTGCCAAAAAAGTCCATTTTTTCTCGCTATTAGCCCAATATATAATAAGATATGTATATCCAAACAAAAACTCTATCCAAAAGGACCGCTCTTAACTTCAATTTTAAGAGGTCTTCCATCGAACTTTAAACTATACTATATAAATAACATGGATTTTTTTTTAACATTTTTGTCTCCTGCTAACTGTGTAGAAATTGTATTGTTAAAATGAAAATAAGTATAAGCGTTTAAGCGATGAATTTTCGACCAAAAGTGTTATTGAGAAGAATTTCTATCGTTAATATTAAACTTGAATTGAATCGTATCAAATTGAGATCACTCCTTTCTCCCTTTTTTATTGCCAATTTCAATTGACCTCTGTGCAAAACAAACAAGTTTGAAAAAAAAAAACTTTTGGTGGATCTTTGAAGTTAAATTTTTAGCCTTTTTGCGTATTTCTACATTTTGCGGCTAAACTATTAAAAATAGAATAAAAACTTAAAAGGCAATTTTGTAGTTCTTTTGACGCTCTATAGTCCTTATCGAATATACCTTATCATTTAATCATAATCATTATAACAACAAAGTTATAAGGATAAATGTAAAACTATGTAATATTATACCGTCACAGACGTAACTGAGGAAGATTTCACTGCAACACAACATTACGGTATATATAACAAATAAGTTTGACTCAAATTCCTTTGACATTTATTTAAAAAGTGACGCATATGTCATATGTAAAGTTAATTATGACGCACATAATCCTTTGAAAAGGCAGACCCACCCCTCTACGAGTACATATTTAGCTTGATTACCTTCTATGGTCCACCGAGTTTACGTCAATAATTCTCTTTAGTTATTTCCATAAAGGGAGATAATACTCACGGAGCAGGTGCGCGAAACGGGCACAATATGTTTAACAATAAGCAAGCTACGATACTAGCTAACACCCGCAACTTCGTCTGGGTCTTTTATTATCTTAACAAAGTATATGTACAATGTACAGAGGAAAAATCATAAACATTGCCCCACTTATCTACGGCAAGGACATATACTTTGTTAAGATAATAAAAGACCCAGACGAAGTTGCGGGTGTTAGCTAGTGTAACATAAAACGGTTGTCAGGATAACGATTTGTATTTAACAGATTGACCTAACAGCTCTAAAAATATTACAAATTAGCTGACCCATGCCCATTTTGTTGGGCAGTAATTATTTATAAAAAACGACTTTTTGTGACTAAAATATAAAACTTAGACATGGTGAAAAAAAAACCTCTTAAATTATAGTATAATTTTATAAATCTTTACGTATACTAGGGTGTGCCAAAAAAGTCCATTTTTTCTCGCTATTAGCCCAATATATAATAAGATATGTATATCCAAACAAAAACTCTATCCAAAAGGACCGCTCTTAACTTCAATTTTAAGAGGTCTTCCATCGAACTTTAAACTATACTATATAAATAACATGGATTTTTTTTTAACATTTTTGTCTCCTGCTAACTGTGTAGAAATTGTATTGTTAAAATGAAAATAAGTATAAGCGTTTAAGCGATGAATTTTCGACCAAAAGTGTTATTGAGAAGAATTTCTATCGTTAATATTAAACTTGAATTGAATCGTATCAAATTGAGATCACTCCTTTCTCCCTTTTTTATTGCCAATTTCAATTGACCTCTGTGCAAAACAAACAAGTTTGAAAAAAAAAAACTTTTGGTGGATCTTTGAAGTTAAATTTTTAGCCTTTTTGCGTATTTCTACATTTTGCGGCTAAACTATTAAAAATAGAATAAAAACTTAAAAGGCAATTTTGTAGTTCTTTTGACGCTCTATAGTCCTTATCGAATATACCTTATCATTTAATCATAATCATTATAACAACAAAGTTATAAGGATAAATGTAAAACTATGTAATATTATACCGTCACAGACGTAACTGAGGAAGATTTCACTGCAACACAACATTACGGTATATATAACAAATAAGTTTGACTCAAATTCCTTTGACATTTATTTAAAAAGTGACGCATATGTCATATGTAAAGTTAATTATGACGCACATAATCCTTTGAAAAGGCAGACCCACCCCTCTACGAGTACATATTTAGCTTGATTACCTTCTATGGTCCACCGAGTTTACGTCAATAATTCACAATTTTATATAATTATCCTTATTTATGTATCTCTAATGTGTTCACTAATCTGTTTCGACATGTAAATCAGCGACAATTAAAAGAATATACTATTATTAATAATGATCAAACTAATAATTCAATTCTATATAATGATATTCTTATGTAAGTCTTATTATAATCTATATAATAATAATAATTCTTATTTATGTATATTTAATACGGTGGCGCTAGTGTCAATGTGTCTCTAATATAGTGGCGCTAGTATCAATGTGTATCTAATATGTTGGCGCTAGTGTGAATGTATATAATATGGTGGCGCTAATATCAATGTTACGGTCGTGTCTCGTCTCTTGAATGTGATGCAGCGGCACCGGAGGTGGGTGCTAACAAGTATGTAAAATAAATAGTCATTGAATAGACCTGGATTTTTTTTCGTAGTCCGGTGAAGCTGTGAAGACCTTGCTAGGTCAATAGCGTAGTAAGTTCGAAAACAAAGAAAAAAAAACCTCTTAAATTATAGTATAATTTTATAAATCTTTACGTATACTAGGGTGTGCCAAAAAAGTCCATTTTTTCTCGCTATTAGCCCAATATATAATAAGATATGTATATCCAAACAAAAACTCTATCCAAAAGGACCGCTCTTAACTTCAATTTTAAGAGGTCTTCCATCGAACTTTAAACTATACTATATAAATAACATGGATTTTTTTTTAACATTTTTGTCTCCTGCTAACTGTGTAGAAATTGTATTGTTAAAATGAAAATAAGTATAAGCGTTTAAGCGATGAATTTTCGACCAAAAGTGTTATTGAGAAGAATTTCTATCGTTAATATTAAACTTGAATTGAATCGTATCAAATTGAGATCACTCCTTTCTCCCTTTTTTATTGCCAATTTCAATTGACCTCTGTGCAAAACAAACAAGTTTGAAAAAAAAAAACTTTTGGTGGATCTTTGAAGTTAAATTTTTAGCCTTTTTGCGTATTTCTACATTTTGCGGCTAAACTATTAAAAATAGAATAAAAACTTAAAAGGCAATTTTTCGTTCGACCGTTTTTTCTCAAAATTACTTTGCAAATCGGACTTCCACAAAAAAATCTTAATTTTTCCGGTTAATATATAGCTTATGAAACTCATAAATAACATGGTTTTCTATTGGTAAAAGAATTTTCAAAAACGGTTTTATTAGATCTAGATATTACCCCCTACAACGTCACAACCTCACAAAGTCACGAACTTTATCTCTATATACCTAATATTATTATAGATAATTTTGTAGCACATTGCATTTCTGAACGCATCCTAGATCGCGTGATATCGCGAGCAACCAATTAGCAACGTCCGTGGGTATTCGCGGTATTTGAAATGACGTTGCTTTGTCTGTTTAATACGTCAATAAAAACTTAAAAGGCAATTTTGTAGTTCTTTTGACGCTCTATAGTCCTTATCGAATATACCTTATCATTTAATCATAATCATTATAACAACAAAGTTATAAGGATAAATGTAAAACTATGTAATATTATACCGTCACAGACGTAACTGAGGAAGATTTCACTGCAACACAACATTACGGTATATATAACAAATAAGTTTGACTCAAATTCCTTTGACATTTATTTAAAAAGTGACGCATATGTCATATGTAAAGTTAATTATGACGCACATAATCCTTTGAAAAGGCAGACCCACCCCTCTACGAGTACATATTTAGCTTGATTACCTTCTATGGTCCACCGAGTTTACGTCAATAATTTTCTCTAGTTATTTCCATAAAGGGAGATGATACTCACGGAGCAGGTGCGCGAAACGGGCACAATATGTTTAACAATAAGCAAACTACGATATCATAATGTACGTTTTGATTAAATTAGAATTTAACTATATATTAATACAAGTAAATAACTGTAAACTTTATGAACGGCTAATACTTCAAGAATAGTCTATAGTAATCAATTTGTACTTTTGTTTGTATATTTTCTACGATGGACACTGATTACAAATCTTCTCTATTAATATAAAAATTGTAGTTGTCTGCCGTTTTGTGTGCATCATTCACAAACTTTTTTGTTGATTTACTTCATAGACATCTGTTTTTTCGTCTATGAATAGAATTATTGAGATTCCTTATTAATATACAGTTATTAAACTTTGAAGAAACTATTATTAGGACGTTTTCAACGACGTGTTTTTCCATGCCGTAGATAAGTGGGGCAATGTTTATGATTTTTCCTCTGTACATTGTACATATACTTTGTTAAGATAATAAAAGACCCAGACGAAGTTGCGGGTGTTAGCTAGTGTAACATAAAACGGTTGTCAGGATAACGGTTTGTATTTAACAGATTGACCTAACAGCTCTAAAAATATTACAAATTAGCTGACCCATGCCCATTTTGTTGGGCAGTAATTATTTATAAAAAACGACTTTTTGTGACTAAAATATAAAACTTAGACATGGTGTCGCTGACATTTTTGTAGACATTATCAAGCTCTACAATTTTTCTCTGGAACTCAATCATATATCTCTCTCTCATCGTTAAGACAGAGTTCGTAAGAGACTTTTTCGTTCGACCGTTTTTTCTCAAAATTACTTTGCAAATCGGACTTCCACAAAAAAGTCTTTTAATTTTTCGGGTTAAGGTTTAAGGAATTTTCAAAAACGGTTTTATTAGATCTAGATATTACCCCCTACAACGTCACAACCTCACAAAGTGTGATATCGCGAGCAGCCAATTAGCAACGTCCGTGGGTATTCGCGGTATTTAAATGACGTTGCTTTGTCTGTGTAATACGTCGTCCTTGACGTACGTTTGTTGCTATAATTTATCTAATTGCGTTTCTTTATATCTTTTTGTACGCATGCTATCGGTAAGTGGATATAAATTTACGCTAATATTGATAATTTGCAATAAAAGAGAAAAATATATTCCAAATAATTATACTAGCTTTCGCACGCCGCTTCGCTCGCGTTCATATAGATAAGACATATTCCTCGGTAACAATAATTTTGCTCTATGTCGTTTTCTCAACCCCTGACAATTTTTATGCAAAGTTTCATAATGATCGGTTGAATAATTAAGACGTGAAAGCGTAATAAATAAACAAACTCACATTCCGATAAAAAAATATCAGTTAGGATTTATTTTTAAACGATTTGTATGCACAGGGTATATAAATTATAACAGAATTAACAGCCTATAGAAATTTCTTATTAATAATAATCTAAAGACTATTAAATATTAGTAAAAATAAAAAATACTGCGTAATAAACTAATATACATTTTACAGATGTTTATATTATAGTTCAATAATTTCACTACGTTATACAACAAAAGCCGATATTTTTTCCTTTTTAAAATATATCGTATTAAATTAATATAGGTTTATATTAGAAATCTTAAATAAGTGTAAGTGCTCATTCGGAATCTTTATTTTTGTTTTTGTGCTAAGAACATCTGTTCTTAAAATACGGTCAGAATTATTTAGAGGCAGCACTACGCTTTTTTTACTTAAAAACAATGGCCGGAATTGGAGCACCAATTTCCATATTCCCCACTGGAACAAATAAACGCCAAGTACTTTACAGAGTAGAATGCTAGACCGTAATAAAACCGAACATTTTTTTAAATCAGGTCACAGAACTCAGAGAAAATTTGCTGATTAAAAACGAATAATGTCATATTCATCCAAACGAAATAAAGTGACTGTATAATTTCGTTGATAATTTCCGATATAGGAGTTTTGCAAGATGTATTTAAAAAACAAAAGACTATGGAGTCTCTTTTTAAATTTACAATATACTTTACATTAATATATTTCACATACTTTCGCGATATTTACGACCTCCAAAACCACCTTCTTATGATCGAAACATAATTTGATTTGAATTCCTTTATATTACTAGATGGCTTCAATGATATTCAACCTAATCTAGAAGTTAATAACTCAAACACGACGCCATTTATTTATATATTATGACTAGCATTTTTGGCACTAAAGCAAGAAATATTGAGCATATTGGTCATTTTGATCTATGCACAGTAATTTGGCAATACGACTCCAGCGTTAACTATTGAACCTTAGCGTGTCTATAAAGTCAGTGACTCGACAAACAAATACATACATTGTATGAATTTGACCTCAATCGATCAAGTCGTTCGGAAGTTATATGAGCACTAACTAACAAAATAACTAACGATTATGTATATAGAGTTAGTGATTCTTTATATAGTACTAGCGGGCCCGGCAGACGTTGTCCCGCCTTGATTATAAAAAAATCCTTGAAAAATGATATACTAAAACGTTCCTCATTAACCACTTTATTCCCTGGTTTAACCGCTTGAAAATCCGTTCAGTAGTTTTTAATTTCATCGCGAACAGTGACAAGAGACCAGCTCTCCTGAAGACCATGACGCGTATAAAGCAGCTAAGTATGCCGCCAAGCGAGCCGTTGCCAAACATCGCGAACAGACAGACAGACAGACGCGGTAGGGGACTGTGTTTTATACTATGTAATGATTATTCCTATGGATCATTTTCATCTTAATTTAGTTATAATCTGCACGTTCAAGTTAAATAAACATATCCGGTGTTATTACAAAAAAGCTAAATACGTATTGAATACTTGTTTTAAAAAGGTTTCGAATTAAATGCACCGCTGGTTTGCGACCCAGGTATGGTGAAGGAGTGGTAGCGGAGCTACTTCAGCGAGTTACTAAACACTCAACGCGCAAATATATCTGAATGTTCGCCATTTTGTTCTTTTGTCTCACGTTAGACTTGCGTAAAAGGATAACACGAACTTGCCTCGGGCGAGCGCGGTACATTTAATTCGAAACCTTTTTAAAGCAAGTATTTAACTTGTTTGTAAAAAACCGATCATGTCCAAAATTTGATACTTTCAATTATTTTTTTTTGTAATGAAGTACCTAAGAGGTATCTAGTAAACCTGGTATTAAGGTTGCTGCAGCATATACCTATAGTAAACCAATGTTAAAGGAACCCCAGACTTGAGGCCAGGCAAAAGAAGTTGTTTCTTCAGAGGACTTAGTTTCATGTGCTACTTAGTACTAAATAATGGTGGTTGAGCCACGCTGAAACTATTATTGGTTTCAGCATGAATGGGTCGGCTCGCCCGGGGTAGTACCACCCTCTCATTAGAAAACTGACGTGAAGTAACAGTGCTTGCATTGTTGCGTTTCGTTCGGTCAGTGAGAGCGCCGGAGACCCATCTCCCCTCCCCTCTCCTCTCTCCTCTCCCTTTCCCTCCCCTAACCCTTCCCTCCGAAAGATGGCAACGCACTTGCGACTCCTCTGGGGTTGTTAGTGTGTATGGATGGTGGTGATCACTTAACAGCAGGTGACCAACCTATTCGTTTGCCACCTATAACATAAAAAAAAACCCTTCAGACCGGAACACGGTACTGCGAATACTGCTTCTCGGCGACAAAAATACGTGAGACCGTTATGCTTCGATAATAAAAACGTGCACAAGTCCTGCTACCCTTTTAAATTATGCTAGTAACAGAAAATTAATATTTGAAAGTTAAATTAATCACAATTCGTACAGAAAACCTTGCCGTGGTCCCTTGAAACTGTAAGGCAACAGCAATCCGTTTAATATAAATATTGTACCTACATCTATCTCATCGCTTCCACTTTTAATATAAGTCTTCTTTCGATCAAAGCCGCAGTTTTCAATCAATTGCAAACTAACGCGGTTTCACTGCAGCGGAGAAATGAAACAGATTAATGATATTGCAAATGATAGGGTTTGCGAGTATCACGTGTTTAAATATAATTAATACTTTACCGACCGCCATATATTTTAGAAAACAAAAGCATTCTGTAGCTATCATTATTAATTCGCACGATGAGTAATTCTAAGCCCTCTATCTTTGTAATTTTTTTTTATTAATTGCATTATCAGAGACTTAAAATGATTGAGTAAGGTATAGTAAAATATGAGTCCAGCATCCGTTACTCTTGTCTTATGTAAGTAACGTCGGCATATGTTTCACTCTTCCACTCTGTTCTAAGTACTCACAATTTTTTAAATCTTCTCACAATCCTTTCACCTTTCAGTCTTTTTCTACTCCCTTTTTTTCGAACTGACTACGCTATTGACCAAGCAAGATCTTAACAGCTTCACCGGACTACTAAGGCGAGCACTTAAGGCACTCAGCCAATTTTATTTGACAACTAGCTCAAGGGTGTGCGGCACACCTCGGCTTTGGCTGTTGCCTGATACATGCAATTCGCGACCTATCTTTTTCTTTTTTTTTACGTGGGGAAATCCTTTATGGATACTCCACCCTCCCGGGGGAGAGGGTGGGTTATGTCCGAGTCGCACGGACTAAAACCCCACGGTGTACCGACAGACCGTTTTGTGGAGGCGGCAAGGGATCGTTCAAGCTAATCAACCTTACTTAATCAATCTTATTTAATCACCGGAAGGTGACCGCCGGGTTCCTACCTATAGAGGGACAGACCGGGTACACACCGGCTGCCCCCCCTCGTCCGCCGGACCTGTGCAATGAGGAGATGGGCCCCCCGGCCCATCCCCTCAGGTCCGGCTACGGTGGCAGGAGGAGTTGGGCGAAGCGCCTTCTCCTCGGTCAGTGAGAGCGCCGGTTACCCAACTCCCCTCCCACCTCCCACTTCCCCCCTTCTCCTTCTCCCAAGCACAGGCTGGCAGCGCACTGGACGGTGGTGATCATTTAAGATCAGGTGTCCCACTTGTTCAATCGCCTTCTATGATATAAAAAAAGCACCAGCTGCCAGTTTATCCAATAGGTATTTTTCTTAGTAAGAATAAAAATGCTTTATCCAATGTTGGTAGTGAAAAATCAATTATTTTATCAACACTACCAACGCCTGACAAAACAAGACAAGAAACTTAATCATCACATATATATTATTGAAATGAAAAATTGTTTAGCAGCATTGACTGATTTTTGGTAGAGAAATAACGTATGGGTTCGCATCACCGATGACCTCTACATGCTCATGCAGAACGTAACGCGTAGCGGCCTGTGTATGATGTAACATTGATATTTTGCATTGAGCTAGCGCAATCCACCATACGTTTAATTAATTAATAAATTGTATAAAATATATATAATGATTAGTTGGAGTGCGAAACTACATGAAAACCAGAATAATGTTAATAACTTCAATTTACAAATTATGAATTCAGACTATAATTGAATGAATAATTCATAAAAGAACACAGTAATCCATTGTTTTGAGTTTTCACTTCTGTCGGGATTCCTTATGACTGCTTCGACATTTTTATATCAATAGTAACATTATATTCTTTACCGGGTTGTACACATATCGTGTTTGATCACTTCTAGGTAGTCGTGAGAACGTTCGCAATTATTTACCTGGCTAACCTATCGCAAATATGTACATTGTACATAAGCCTCAACGTACGATCACCAACATAAAGGTAATGTGATCCCGGTAGCGCCATTTTCTTACCGAGTCTTCAATATATACACACCACCCTATAATACATATCACCTCCACACACGTGCACGCATACACGCTTACACATGCAAGTGAAGGGTTTTATTTTTTCCCTTATCGAACTGAAATAGTTTAGAATATTATCCGATACGAAATATATATAAAAGTTGTTGAGGTATGTATGCTTGGTACAAATATATGTTTCAACAACTCATATATGTATAAATAGTTAGCTTAGGTTAGCTCAGATAGGTCGCGAATCAGCAGCTCGCTGTATATTTCCCTCCCCGTGGACGCAGCACGGAAGCTGGTGGAAGCAGGCCGAATCTTGATCGGTTGGAGTGTGGCTCGGCTCCAGCACTTGGAAAACAGGCCGCTTAGGTGCTTCAAGTGCATGGGCCTAGGCCACACCCGGCCGATGTGCCCAACGGCCATAGACAGGAAGACGGCCTGCTTCCGATGCGGAGAGGAGGGTCACTGCGCAGATAGCTGTTCCGTAGCTAAACCGCGTTGCGCTGTCTGCGCAGAAGCTGGCAAGCCTGCGGACCACGTTATGGTAGTCCGGTGAAGCTGTAAAGACCCTGCAGGGTCAATAGCGTAGTCAGTTCGAGAAGAAAAAAAAAAAAAAAAACCTCAACAACTCTTATATATATTTCGTATCGGATAATACTTTTTCTACTCTCATATCTGTCCATCTACATACTTAACACTCTTGTAGTTCCCATTAATCCCTCTTTGTGGTATTCCCATACTACGTTAATGCGACTACGAACAAGATATGACCGCTAATCAAAGTAGTAGGTTCCATTATTTTATAACTATTAGCATGATATTTTATTTTATTCTCGTAATATAATTTATGTGACAATACTCATATATTACATCTCGTTATACATTTCATTCATAGCTACTGTCACTCTAGCAAATTATAATACCCAGTTCACGGACGGTATCAACATTTTTTTGATACCAAACTTGTGTAAATACGTTCTTTGTCCGTTTGTACGTTCTATCAACATACTTAATCTTTCAATACTGTTAGGTTAGATGGTAGAGCTACGCTGAAGATACTACTGGTTTCAGCATGAATGGGTCGGCTCGCCCGGGGTAGTACCACCCTCTCACAGAAAACCGACGTGAAGTAACAGTACTTGCATTGTTGCGTTTCGTTCGGTCAGTGAGAGCACCGGTTACCCAACTCCCCTCGCACCTCCCACTTTCCCACTCCTCTTTCTCCCAAGCACAGGCTGGTAACGCACTGGACGGTGGTGGTTATTTAAGATCAGGTGTCCCACCTGTTCGATTGCCTCCTATGATATAAAAAAGCATCAGCTACCAGTTTATCCAATATGTGTTCTTCTTAGTACGAATAAAAAATGCATTATCCAATTTTGGTTGTGAAAAATCAATTATTGAACCAAAACACTACCAACGCCCAACAAGACAAGAAACTCAATCAGATATATATTATTGAAGTGAAAAATTCTTTAGCAGCTTTGAGTGATTTTTGCTAGAGAAATAACGTATGGGTTCGCATCACCGATGACCTCGACATGCTCATGCAGAACATAACGCGTAGCGGCCTGTGTATCATGTAACATTGATATTTTGCATTGAGCTAGCGCAATCCACCATACGTTTAATTAATTAATAAATTATATAAAATATATATAATGATTAGTTGGAGTGCGAAGCTACATGAAAACCAGAATAATGTTAATAACTTCAATTTACAAATTATGAATTCAGACTATAATTGAATGAATAATTCATAAAAGAACACAGTAATCCATTGTTTTGAGTTTTCACTTCTGTCGGGATTCCTTATGACTGCTTCGACATTTTTATATCAATAGTAACATTATATTCTTTACCGGGTTGTACACATATCGTGTTTGATCACTTCTAGGTAGTCGTGAGAACGTTCGCAATTATTTACCTGGCTAACCTATCGCAAATATGTACATTGTACATAAGCTTCAACGTACGATCACCAACATAAGGGTAATGTGATCCCGGTAGCGCCATTTTCTTACCGAGTCTTCAATATATACACACCACCCTATAATACATATCACCTCCACACACGTGCACGCATACACGCTTACACATGCAAGTGAAGGGTTTTATTTTTTCCCTTATCGAACTGAAATAGTTTAGAATATTATCCGATACGAAATATATATAAGAGTTGTTGAGGTATGTATGCTTGGTACAGAGGCCATCACGAAGGTTGCTGGCTGTCCCCTCAACCAGATGAGGGTCGGGGAACTGCGTCCCCGGGGTGGAATGAGCAGCTCGCTGTATATTTCCCTCCCCGTGGACGCAGCACGGAAGCTGGTGGAAGCAGGCCGAATCTTGATCGGTTGGAGTGTGGCTCGGGTCCAGCACTTGGAAAACAGGCCGTTTAGGTGCTTCAAGTGCATGGGCCTAGGCCACACCCGGCCGATGTGCCCAACGGCCATAGACAGGAAGACGGCCTGCTTCCGATGCGGAGAGGAGGGTCACTGCGCAGATAGCTGTTCCGTCGCTAAACCGCGTTGCGCTGTCTGCGCAGAAGCTGGCAAGCCGGCGGACCACGTTATGGGGGGGGGTGATTGTCGACCCCCCCATGTGAAAGGGAAGGCGCCCCTATTTAAGGTGGCGAATATGGAGGTAGCTGTCGTGGGATAGTCAATGGACTACATCCACAGCAGCTATCTCCAGACTAATGCGAACCACTCCGCTGCTGCTCAGGACCTGCTCCTGCAGGCGGCGGCGGAGTGGGATATCGATGTTGCGGTGGTTGCGGAGCCGTACCGTGTTCCGGACCAGCCTCACTGGGCCGGAGACACGGACGGCTCTGTTGCAGTATTGTCCGGGCGGGGAATACCCCTCTCAATCAGGGAGAGGGGTGCCGGGTTTGTGGCGGTCGCCTCACGGGGCTTCGTGACCCTCGGGGTATATTTCTCCCCGAACCGGCCCCTCATCGAGTTCGAGTCCTTTTTGGACTCGCTGGGGCCGGTCGTGAGGCGGCTCGAGCCGCTCCCCATCGTCATAATGGGTGACTTCAATGTCAAGTCAAGGGCATGGGGTGCGGCGGCCACGAATCCACGTGGCGAGGCTCTTGAGGAGTGGGCAGCCCAGCATGGGTTGTCCCTTCTCAACCGGGGGAGTGTCTACACGTGCGTACGACAGAACGGGGGGTCTATAGTGGACCTATTGTTTGCTACCCCGTTCGCACGCCGTGTCCGGGGGTGGAGGGTATTAGATTGGCGAAGGTTCCTTGTGCTATACACTTATTAAATATGGTGAAATATTGATAATTAAGGACTGTACTACCATTACCGACATTCCTCATATGTCTTCAGTATGTTTCATATTTAATAGTTTAAAAGTCCTTATTATTTCACCTGCACTAATAGATGTGAAATTAAATTTTGACTTTACAGGTGCACTCAGACTTTTTAAAAATGATAGGGCACCATGGGCTGATGAGTTAATATTTTTTGTTACCTGTAAAGGTATATTTGTGAAATAATCTTGGAAAACAGTCACTACCTCTGAACTGTTTGAAATTAGAAAAAAAGTAGAGATCGACTATACGATTTGTATTATAGGAGATCATTAACTAGCGATGAATCCTTTCATACTTATGCCAGAAATTATTCTAAAATTTTTAAACGTGTTTGTGTAGCTGCCAAAGCAAAATTTTTAGGAAATAAAGTACTTGAGTCTAGTAATAAGACCAAGACTGTTTGGCAGATTATAAATAAAGAATTAGGAAAAAATAAAATAAATGATAATACGCATAATCTAGATGTTGATGGAGTACTAATTTCAAACAGTTCAGAGGTAGTGACTGTTTTCCAAGATTATTTCACAAATATACCTTTACAGGTAACAAAAAATATTAACTCATCAATCCATGGTGCCCTATCATTTTTTAAAAGTCTGAGTGCACCTGTAAAGTCAAAATTTAATTTCACATCTATTAGTGCAGGTGAAATAATAAGGACTTTTAAACTATTAAATTTGAAACATACTGAAGACATATGGGGAATGTCGGTAATG
>MU159974.1:67604-83516 GCA_015888305.1 Antheraea pernyi
AAACTGAAATAGTTTATAATATTATCCGATACGAAATATATATATAAGGGTTGTTGAGGTATGTATGCTTGGTACACATATATGTTTCATCAACTCATATATGTATGAATAGTTAGCTTAGCTTAGGTTAGCTCATCAGTGCGGCGTTGACCCGGACACTCTGTCTGAGTGTGCTGCATGGGAGGAGCAACGTCGCACTCTGGCTGCGGCGGTAGGGCAAGACCTCTCACTGCCGAGCTTGGTTGCGGTCATGCTCGGTAGTGAGGATAACTGGAGCGCAATGGCCTCCTTCTGTGAGGAAGTCGTCTCGCAGAAGGAGGCGGTGGAGAGGGTCCGTGAGCAAGACCCTCAAAGTGGCCGTCTCCGCCAACGGAGGACGGGCAGAAGGAGGCGTCAGTTTGACCGCCTCCTCCCACTGTAACCGGACCAGGGAAGATGGGTCGGGGGGCCCATCTTCCCATTGCACAGGTCCGGCGGACGGAGGAGATGGCCGGTGTGTACACGGCTGTCTCCCAACAAGACGGGGCCCGGCGGCAGCGCTTTTGCTGCTGGGCCAACCGCTGGGGCGGCACGATGAAGTCTATAGAGATCTCGTGCCGCCCCAACTATAGCGGACGACGTACACCGTGGGGTTTTAGTCCGTGCTAGTCGGACATAACCCACCCTCTCCCCCGAGAGGGTGGTGTATCCATAAGGGATCGACTTTATCAATATGTTTTTGTAGCCATTTACAAGCAGGTACACTGCGTCGACTTGTATAATGAAATGAACTCGGTAAAGTGCTTTAAGATAATTAAGACACAACTCGATACTGTCTGAAGAAGTTGTTTTAAACTCGTTATTGAAGAAAGAGGCTTGAATTCAAATAAACATTTTCTTTAGAACGATTTTTTAAAGTAAAATTGTTTCTGTAAATTTGTATTCGTTGGTATTGTTAAGTAGAAATAAAATATACGTAAGCCATATATTTTTGTTTATTAATGTTAAATTATGTATTAGAAGTTTATAAATACATATCTACAGTACCTGTTTATTGAAAATTGTAAGGCATACAGCAATCCATTTAATATAAACTAGAGGGTCCGGCGGATGTTGACCCGCTTTGATAAAAAAACTAAAGTGTGTGTGTACTTACGCGTTACAAGTTATACTTCTTCGGCGTAATAAAATAAAAATCTTTTCAAAATTTTTATCTTTCGCCTTATTCTACGTTTGTAGAAAAAACGACACTAACAATAGAAAAAAGGTATTTAATACATTGAAAGTTTTAATACAAAGAAATACAAACAACAAATATAATGTTAAATTATGTATTAGAGGTTAATAAATACATATCTACAGTACCTGATTATTGAAAATTGTAAGCCATGCAGCAATCCATTTAATATAAACTATAGGGTCCGGCGGACGTCAACCCGCTCTGATAAAAAAACCTTGGGAAATTATCTAAACCTTCCTCATGAATCACTTTATCTACTGGTTAAACCGTATGAAAGTCCATTCAGTAGTTTTCGAGTTCATCGCGAACAGACAGGCAGACAGATGAACGTGGCAGAGGACTTTGCTTAACATGTAGTGATATTGTCTATATTTATCTATGTAATTACTTATATTTTTAATGTAAATTGTCTTTCGATCAAAGCCCTGATGTTTTAATTTTTCCAGGGTAAAGGAAATTATTTTCAAAAATATATTCACAATTATTTATTCTTTATTGTACATTATGGACTGAATAGAGAATTAAATATTCTCTAGTAGATATAGTTATAATTATATTTGTTTGATTATAACTGTCCACCAGAAATGTGTATGTAAGGTGTATGTACCTACACCTTTTATCTAAACATAACTGTATTAAATTTATCTATAACTAGGCTAACCATATACTTACAGATATTAGATTAATCTACTTCGCTTGCTGTCATAACTTAATGTCTTCTTACATTCTATTTTTATGTGGAGAACATAAGCTGAGGTAAAACACCATATTCCTACCACAAAAACGGGTAGTTCAAACAGTTTATAAATATGGTTTATCGCGGATCATTAAAAGCTAACTTTCAGAAATTTGTTATTTTAACTCTGCCCTTCCAATAAATACTTGATAATATAAATGTACAAGCGCAATAACTAAGAAAAACCATGATTTAAATATTAGAAACAGAGGCAACTTGTCGTCCCGTATTTCAGACCGACTAAGGTTAGTACCAGTTTTTTAGATTAGATTTTATAACAAAATCCCAAAGCACATAGCAGATTTGTCGGATAGTATATTCAAGCACCATATCAATCGGGTTTTAATTTCTAAAGGCAGGGTGTAAATCAATATGTGAACGAATCACTTAACATCAGGTGACCCACCTGTTCGTTTTCCACCTATGACATAAAAAAGAATCTTAACTCTGCCCTTCCAATAAATACTTGATAATCGAATGTACAAGCGCAATAACTAAGAAAAACCTTGATTTAAATACTAGAAACAGAGGCAACTCGTCGTCCCATATTTCAGACCGACTAAGGTTAGTACCAGTTTCTTAGATTAGATTTTATAACAAAATCCCAAAGCACATAGCAGGTTTGTCGGATAGTATATTCAAGCACCATATCAATCGGGTTTTAATATCTAAAGGCAGTTGTAATGTCTGGCAATTACACCTCCCTCTGTACATCCGCCAAAAACGAATGTTTGTAAAATATGTATGATGAAAAGATAAACCAGATAGAGTTTCTAGCCGTATCGTCTCGATGACTGGCCTATTTTCCGTAGTTTTGACATTCATAAGTGCCTTTCCAAGGACTAAATTCAATAAAGTAAATTTGATGTGTTGACTTGAGCATAGGTAACGGTGACCAAAAATATTATATTTGTATGTAAATATATGATTTATATTTATTCAGGAAGAAGTGGAATCTTCATTGCGGTTAGTACACGCTGTAGCCACCGGAGCGACTGGGGCGCTATGCGTGACACACCGTTATGGAAGGCTCCGGGCGCCTCTGTACACTGCTCGTTGGGATACAGCAAGAGCCCGAGCAGATTTGGCTGCTAATCTGTTACATCAACTCGGACTGGAAACTGCTGGTCTGTATTTCACCTTTTCACCTTATGATTTTTTTAAATAAAGTGAAACTTTTTCCCTCGCTTCAAATTTTTTTATCCATCTATCGCATGTCGCATTACAGCCGGCCGTAGTTGGGGTAAAGTGAAAAATGCCCGGTAAAGCAGCCGAGGCCAAAATGGCGTCAATGGCTCAATTCAAAATGAATTAAACAAATGTCGTGCTCAGTTTTTAACATGAGCCTATCATCTGAATGATTGTACCTATTCATTATGTAATCTAATTGAAATTAAATTTTATAGACGAATATCTTATCTACTACTGATTTCCCAATTTCCACTTATTAAGTTATGATTAAAAGCGCAATTTTAAAACCCTAAATCGAATAATTCTTCGAAAATTTTATTTAAATGTCTACAATCCGAATAAAAGTTGCACATGCATCGTGGGTTAATAAAACCACACAATATTTTTTTTAATTGGTGATCATGTAACCTATACTGTAATAATATCATAGGATCTTTACGTAGCTCTATCGTAAAATTTTATTTACAAAGTAGTGATCAATGAATAGCAAGAAACGCTAAGAAAATCTATTACAGAGTTCGCGTAAATTGAAACTTGTCCGTGCGTTACTAATGACGGCGTGAGACTTCGCTCAGTTTGTTCAGGTTCTTGTTTACTTATTTCGTATCGGGGTTTATGTAAATTTATAATAAAATCTCAAATTTGACGTTCATTATTTATTCAGAAATATTACATCTTTGCTTATAGTATTATCTATACCAATATATAAAGCTGAAGAGTTTGTTTGTTTGTTTGTATGGTTGAACGCGCTAATCGCTGATTGGAAAAATTCTTTCGGTGTTAAATAGATCATTTATCGAGGAAGACTGTATATCATCACGCTAAGACCATTAGGAGTGGAGTACCAAGGAAGAATGTTTGAAAATCGTTTTTTTTTTGTTCGCGGAAGGCTGTATATCATCCCGCTAAGACCATTAGGAGCGGAGTACCAAGGAAGAATGTTTGAAAAACGTTTTTTTTTTGTTTTAAGAGATTCCGCTGCCTCTTAGCGTTAGCCCAAAGTACCTAACTCTTCCACGCGTGAGAAGTCGCGGGCGGAAGCTAGTGAAATATACGAGTAATTGTTTAGCTGTTTGTGTAGGAAGGTTATGTTTTTGGAATATATGTATTTCTTTGGCAGATTCTGTAACCAAAAGATTATAACATATGAGGTGCCATTGTATTATTAGGTCATTGTCTTCTATATTATGAAGAGTTTGTTTGCATGAACGCGCTAATCTCAGGCACTACTGGTCCAATTTCAAAAATTATTTCAGTGTTAAGTAGCTCATTTATCAAGGAAGACTATAGGATATATCATCACGCTAAGACCAATAGAAGCGGAGCACCAATGAAAAACGTTTCAAAAACGTTTTTTTTCATTTTGTGAGCTTCCACTATTTGTTAGCGTTAGCTCAAAGTAACTATTCCACACGGACAAAGTCGCGGGCAGAAGCTAGCTACTAATAAAATAACCATAACTACGTTTTAAAAACAAACTAAATTAGTTTGAAACGGCATAACAAGTGATATGTGATAAGCAAATTATTTCAGCTTTTATATAGATCTCTCTATATTCTATGGTTAATAAATGTGATATTTATGGATTCTGCATTCTCGAATTTGTAGTCCGGTGTAGCTATTAAGACCTTGCTAGGTCAATAGCGTAAACAGTTCGAGGAAAAAAAGTATTCTCGTAATATAAAAACTGACTGCTTGATAAAAATAAAAATGGGCTCGTACCTTTGCCCAGGGGAGGCAAGGATTTAATCAATACGCCAATTAATACGACGTCTTAATACAGCGTATTATCTCTCATATTTATACTGTGGTATTAGTTTCAAACAACAACAATTCTACAGCTGTGTATTTTACTTATATCACAGAATACATTTCAAGTGTTTCGGTTTTGTCAACATGTTTTTTTCACCACCTGCCGTTTCTGATGTTAAACAAAATTAGAAGAAAATTGTGATTGAGGATTTGATAGCCGAAGCCAACATCATTGGAGGAATAAACGTAGACTTTGCTGGTTTGATCATCTACATAGGATAGTCAAGAAGTTTTTGGTCAGAAGGCATATATTATACATGGAATGATCAACTGGTCATCAGCCAGTTAACTACCCCAATTGTCAATGCCATGACACTGTGCAGACTGCATATAGATCAGGCAAAACGGTGCACAGGATCGGGACAGGTAACGTCCTTCCGTTTGAAAGGCCAAGACCTTTTTGATTCCTGTGTCGACAAATCATTGATACATAACTCAAGCTATGCACATCGAATCGATATTCTGTTAGTCTAATCACCACGACTTTGTTAACGTTCGTGTAAATTCAATTAAAGCATACCAAATATGGTCTTAAATTATGTAAACCGATATTCTTTATTTATTTTTATTACCTACAGACGAGCTAGTTTAGTGTTATCCATTAAACGTTTTGGTATTAGTTAGTGTATTCCCTGCTCTCGAATAGTCTAAGCCTATATTTATAGTTTTCTGTTCATCACACTTCACGCTTCTTACGTCTACAATCTACAAATACTTGTACAATACTCACAGCTTTAACATTTAAAAAAATCAGATAATAATTGTATAGTAGATATCACGTGAAGAAAATCTTTGTACATCTTACTATGGTCGAATTTTTACTATTGGACGACCACTAGTCAAATTAATTTACCAAGTAACTGACCAGATAAATAATATTTTTTTAAAGTTTTAGTTAAATGTTGAAAATTAGATTTATGTAATATTTAATTGTTTAGAAGTCCTCATGGCGGTATCACAAGCATTGGTCATTGGTGCAAGTGCTTCAGAACGGGCGGTGGGGTCGCGGGCGCTCGCTTTGAGGTCAGATGGTGTTGTCAACAGCGCAGTGGCTTGGGAAAGATACGGGTCCGGTGAACCAATTGCTGTGGTGTCTCCGCAGTTGGAAAAACCACCTGATCCCGAATATCCTTGGTAAGTCGATCTTTGAGATCTAGGATGAAAAAAAAAAAACAAAACAAAAGAGGGGTAAATTTTGGAGTGTTCGATATAATATGATGTTTAAACCCAACTGCCGGACTGTTAAGCGTCACGTCAAGCCGGTTTTGGTATCAAAAGGCTATTATAGAGTGGATCAATATATGAACGTTGGTGATGTCTAGAATTGACTCCTCTCTGTGCATCCACTAAAAACGATTGTATGATGTATTGGAAATATACGAGTATATATTAAAAAGATGTACCCGACATTCGACTTCTTGCCAGTTCTTCTCGATTACTGGATTGTTTTCCGAACGTTCATAAGTGCATTATTAGGGTTTAAACTGAATAAAGTATTTTTGATCTGATTTATATGAAACAATGACTTCGCTATTCACACGTTATTAACTCGCCTGCCTGGTGTCGAGGAGAAATGTCACCTCGAATTTATCGTTTCTTTTCAAAAAGGCCAGAGTGCATAGACACTTTAAATGGCCAGTATGGTGTCGAGGAAAAATGTCATCTCGAATATATCGTTCCTTTTAAAAAAGGCCAGAGTGCATAGACACTTTAAATGGCCAGTACAATACCAAAATGTATAAAAACAGGTAATATTCTTGCTACCAAAATAGATTCTATGAAGGTGCCTCATTGTTTTGCAAGTCAGTTTTCATTATCATGGCATTTATTGTATCAGGCTGTTGCACAATTTATTTGTTTGTTCATTGTTATATACTGCAATGAATGTTCGTTGTGACCGGAGAACAATGGATCTGTTTTGAATTCACTGAAAAAGGTTCGCAAATAGAAAATATACAATAATCTCTTTAAAGGGTTTTGTGAATCTGTGTTTTGTATGGAGCCTATTAACTACATAAAATACAATGATATTATAAATAAAAAGCTGTAGATACGTTACCTACATGATATTTTGATAAAACAAATGGCACGATAACGCACACATACGTAAAGTAATATTGTAAAGTGTGTGACGTTACAAATTTGTATTAGATAAAATGTTTTTTTTTTAATGTCAAACGAACAGGTGGGTCATCTGCTGTTAAGTGATCACCACCGTCCATGGACACTAACAACACCAGAGGAGTCGCAAGTGCGTTGCCGGAGTCGCAAGTGCCTTGCCACCCTTTGGGGGGAAGGGTTAGGGGAGGTAGAGGGAGAGGAGAGGGGAGGGGAGGTGGGTCTCCGGCGCTCTGACTGACCGAACGAAACGCAACAATGCAAGCACTGTTACTTCACGTCGGTTTTCTATGAGAGGGTGGTACTACCCCGAGCGAGCCGACACATTTATGTTGAAACCAGTAATAGTTTCACCGTGGCGCTACCACCAAAAATGTGGTGTATGTGGGATATCTTAGTATGTGGAAGTAAGATGGCATATTCTCAATATCGGTGGTGGAAAAGAAATAGTTACATGTTGCTGCGGTTAACGGTTGACGGGGCAGCCGTTAAATACAAGCTAGCTAGCCAAGTTTTAACAAGGTGCTGTCGAAGCGCTTATGATGTATCTACAACTTTTTAGTTATAATATAATTGCTAAAACATGTAAGTTTACATCACATACGAAAAACACCATACTGTAGTCCTCTGGGAAATATGCATCAGGGAATGCATTTTACAACAAGAGCGGTCACGGGAAGAAATTCCTCAAACCGAACTGGCCGGGATGATTTTGTTTTCGAAAGTGTGAAGATGGTTTTTCTATCGATGACGGTGGGTACAAATTATTCGTTGGCACTATATCGAACAATTCCAGGACATGTAATGAACGTACATTTGTTTTTCTCGCACTGATTACGCTATTGACCTAGCAAGATATTATTTGTATTGTATGAAATAAAACACGGACTGTAGCAGAATGACGTATATTGACGTTAGTGCATAGACAATGATTGGTGAAGGGTGGGTACATACAAAAAATTAATACATTTATACACCACATTATGATTCTGAAAATTACATTATTTGCTATTTCAATTTTATACACCACAGTATTAATAGCTTCAGCGGACTACTATGAACGTTCGCATATACGAGTACATAAAAGAAAAGATATAATACACCATTAGAGAAAAAATCTTAGTCTACGGCCACGCTCTCTTATCGAACAAATGAATGTTAGGAAATTAAATGATATAATGCTCTACATATGCCTACCATTTATTAGAATTCATAACATTTTGTAGAACATTGTGCAACAGCATATATACTTCTGAATTGAATCTTGTATATAATAAAGAAATAACAATATAATTTTGTAATTAGTTAAATATACCAAATATAAAATGACTATTGTTTGTTGTCTATACAATATTAACTAGCTCACTTTCTATATATACGCGTAATGAATTCACAAATTTTCGGTGTTAGTATTAGGAATATACGACTGAACCTGAGGAAGGATCCATATATAATCGTGCTTTTCTGTGACCGCTAATAATGATAAAAATAATTATGAACTATAAATTACTTTTATTTTACTTTATAGATTTTAGCATTTGACCATAATCTCATTTGATATTAAATGACGATTGTGCAGTTGCCGGAACACACCAACAGTTGCTTGGCGACAGATTTTCAAAACCCTACCACCTCGCAAAACTATTATTAAGTTGTGCCATCTTTATTTCAATAAATTTCAGGTACGTCTCGGCACATGAAAGTGAAACATTACGATCACCCAAATTCATGCCATCGCCACCCGGGGCGACAATGGAAGGCTGGTGGACATACCCGTACTACAGTTGTGAAGCTGAACGGTGGTTGCTGTCGTATACTGTTCCCGTATCTGCAATACGTGGGCAAGTGTTTTTTTAATGAATTTTCTTTTTTTTCGAATCACTTTTACTTCACAAACTCGGCTGAATTATCAATGTTTTTGAATGAAATCGAATAGTCACCTTTATTAATATCTTAAACGTGAATGTTAGTTTATATGTTTGTTAGGCTATCACGCCTCAATTACTGAACCGATCACCATGGAATTGTATATACAACAGTACAATATACAAGTAGTACAATAATAATATACATAAATAGCAGTTCGGTTGTGTAAATCCTAACGATCATTTTTACTCTGCGTTTTGTTTTCTCGAAATGACTACGCTATTGGCTTAGCAAGGCCTTAACAGCTTCACCGGAATACTAAGGCGAGCGCTTAAGGCATTCAGCCCATTTTTTTTTTGGCAACTAGTTCAATGGTGCACCGCACACCTCGGCTTGCGCTTTTACCTAGTTCATGCAATTCACGACCTAACTGAGCTAACCTAAGCTTAGCTACATATTCATACTTATATGAGTTATTGAAACATGTATGTGTACCAAGCATACATACCTCAATAGTTCTTACATGTATTTCGTGTCGGATAATTTTACTCTGCATTGTTTAGCTACCTTGTGTACCTAATTATATGCTTCCAAAAATCTCGCCTTGATATTTAAAACCAGAACAAAAGCGTGGTCTTGATATTCACTTGGTTGGCTAGCGATATTTTAAGCTCCTACGTATCCTGCCATTTTGCCTAAATGGTACCAACCAAATAATGTCAAATCCGAAAAGTTATTCATAATATCTCTCAAAAGCCTCGTTCGTCATGTAATAACCGAAATTATGATCTCAAAGGAAAGGCTCCGCGCCAGATGTTCCATGAAAGTCGGTCACGAACAAAACAATTTTAAGTTCACAAGTATCGTAAATATATAGGAATATCATTAGAGACAAGAAATTTATATACCAGTATATTTATATTATTAAGGTTTCCTTTCTTGAAACGTATTATTATACCAATGTCGACAGCGAGGTATTTAGCTATTTTTACAGTGTAAAACTGCGTGAGAGGTACACGCAATTCTAGACATTGCTTGATTAATTTATTATATTTGCTCGGAAGACTAGACTTTTTCTAAAATAAAAAAACTCTGAGTTACTACTTATAACATCAGCTCTCTATCAATGGAAGTCCCGTCTAAATCGGTACAACCGTTTCGGAAATTAGCCGGAACAAACAGACAAACAAAAAGTGGAAATTAGGTTTTGCTTTTAGTACGGAATATACTGTAGCGACGGTTGCGTGGGCACGCTACTTATTTTCATGGACGTTAATAAAAAGACTTTGCGTTTAATCTAATGCGTGTAATAATTATATAAGAGCGCGAGAATTGAATGTAGTTTTTGCGAGTGTGAAGTTTGTGCGGGTGCAACTTCAGAGCGGTTTACGTTTCGTTCCGAAACATATACTTTCATACGCATTTATATACAAACAGACACGTTCATTATTTTCAGAGTTCAATAGTAGGTACCTTCATACTTTCTAATATGATTTACTTTTATCGCACATACTTAAAGTGTTACAGTATCATACGTTTACTTATAGTAACATATTCAATGCATTCAGTCTATCGAAACTTTGAAACTTAACAATTTTCATAAAGTTATAGAAGTGCTACGCTCTGTGGGCTCGGTTCAACAATGTTATTTCTTAGTTAAGAGGGGGAAATACGTACAGAGAGTTAGATAAGCGTTAAACTTTCCCTATTAGAATGCACAAGCAGTGCCTTTACTTCAAGTAGTATTAAATGTATCTAACAAAAAGAGAGGTTAAGTTAAACACAAAAATGTGAAATTCCGATTATGTAAAGAATAAAGAGTTATTGTTATACTATTTGTTTATTACTTTGGATATTAGCTTCTTGGTCCAGACTTACGGTTGTTTATAGTGTTTTGAAAATGTGCAAATTCTTTGTTTTTTACGTAATGTCCATTCACAGTTCCTCTGTTTGTGATAGAAGACACTATTAGTAAATGTAACAAATAGTGGATTCGAAACTCAAAACTCAATAGACTGTCTGATCAAGATTTATACTACAGATAATTTAATCATCAGTATGGTCATTGTTACCTATTTGTTTTATTTTGTTGTACCATCATAAAATTGCTAAGGAACTTGAGTTCTTACGAGTTATATCCGGGGACATATTTACGCAAGGATCAACCATAAATATGACCTTGCCAATGAGGACCATGCCCCGGGCGGTATATCGCGTTTTTAAGAATCTCTAGAATATCTCATATAGTCACTCCTATCAGAATAGGAAAATATATGTGGCACTTCTAGGTTGATTTTTTTTTCAAAGCAGTGCGGTGTTAGTATAATAAATTTTCTCGTAAATTTATGGGGCAGCAAGTTTTATAATTTAAACCCGAGGCACGACATTTTCACGTATAAAAGCTAAAGAATAATTTATCATAAAAGTTAATATCATAATTATTTCATGATAGAAAAGGAAAATTCTTTCAAATCTCACTCACATGTAGTGAAAATAATTATAAATACTTACGTTTCCATCCCATAACAATTTTTTAAATGAACAGCATAATCCGAGGTGAGATGTGTCTTTTGCAAATATACAATGCAAATGTGTTCGTAAAACAATACTGCATTTCCACAGTTATAATAAAAACAATCGGTTTATAATATACTACATTTTTTTATAATGTAGTGCAAAATATAAGTTAGAATATTTTGCAATATGTATCATATAATGATAGCTTGTCTTCGTCCCGTGGCACGCCGCGCCGGCTTACACCCCCAGGCTCTTACGGCCGGGTGCCTTACACCCTCGCTTAAGACGCCCCTGAACATACATAAGCAAATAGAATAGCGGTATTATACCGTGATGATTTTAATTACTCCCTGTTAACTTACCGCCTCGCGCCTTACTTTAACAGTGACTAATGAATTTTGTAACATTAGATTTTACCACAATATTCACCGCTTTACGTATAACTTTGATTAATTTTATCTGCTCCACGGATTCCGGGAAAGTTAAACTTTGGAATAAATTAACATAGATAGATATAAAAAATCTATTAATAATTTTTAGAAACCAATTACCGAATGTATGTAAACGCTTACATAAAGGCTGCACATATTTGTTACGTTACATTTAAAATAGGCTAAATCTAATTTTAGCTGTTCTTTGTAATGTTTTACGGTATTTTTTTTTAAATTAAGTACATGTAAAATATGAAGATCATAAAAAACCTTATAGACGACAAATTTGAACTTCATTTTCAATGTATAAAAATTTGGAATCATAAAACAATTAAACACGTTTAATATGAACGATTTAAATTGGATTTATATCATTTTGAAATATAACGACACGTTTGACTGATTCTTTATCGTGTTTGTAATTCTCAAAAGTTTGAATGTTTTTTTTTAATTGTACGGAAATGTAAAGATATAAAAAAGAGTCTGTGAGTAAAAAAGACACCAGTAGGGAGATCTTCAAAAATATTGCCAGAATTGACATATTGACGTTCAGTTTTTTAGTTGATACAAGCGGGCACGGCAAACGTTATCCCTGACTATAAAAAAATCCTTCACAAATTATATACTAAAACCTTCCTCATGAATCACTTTATCCACTGGTGAAAACCGCAAGAAAATCTGTTCAGTAGTTTTTGAGTTTATCGCGAACAGACAGACAGACGCGGTAGGGGACTTTGTTTTATACTATGTAATAATGATTTCATTTTATATATCTGAGCGAAGCCATGGCGGGCAGTTAACCTAAAATATTTAGGTAATCTCTTCGCAAAGAATCTAACAGCACCATTCAAGAAAACTTATATCAGATGTAGTCTTACTTAGATGTATTTTGCAGATTGAGAGGTATCATCTCCCTCGATATTGACATATCCAGTTTGGAAATAAATCAGTGTGAAATCGGCCTTGCCTATAAGTACGATAACCAGATTTATTCATTTCACGGGACACACAAATGCCCTAATGAGACAACATACGTAAGTATTAATTTCAACCTTAAGTTTTACAGTTACTAAAAGATTGTTGATTGATAAAAATTATATTAATCATACACGTTTCACCGTATTTTAAATCTACAATATTAAATGTAGACTTATAAAGTACTTTATAAATATGGAAATAACTTTGATGTATGAAGTTACTAAAGTTTTATCTAATATAGTAATAATTTTAGAGGTGGTAGAACCACGCTGAAGCTATTACTGGTTTCAGCATGAATGGGTCGGCTCGTCCGGGTTAGTACCGATAGTAGAAAACCGACGTGAAGTAACATTGCTTGCATTGATGCGTTTCGTTCGGTCAGTGAGAGCGCCGCTAGGTCCACTTCCCCTCCCGCCCCCTCTCCTCGCCCACTCCCCCAAGCACAAACTGGCAACGCATTAGCGACTCCCCTGGTGTTGTTAGCGTCCATGGACGGCGGTGATCACTTAACATCAGGTGACCCGCGTGTTCATTTGCATCCTATGACATAAAAAAAATTAAGTAGCTTATTGTACTTTACATTTTACTTACACAATAATTTCAGTGTGAATACAGACCTAACCGTGAAATGAATGTACGTCACGCCGGCTGGGCTCGTGGTTCATACATCTGTAGGTGTAGACCAGGATACTACTCGATGCACCATCCTGAAGGTTTCAACGGGTCTCTTGTGGAAGGTAATATAATCTATAACATAATAACAACAAACAAAATTTCTAATGTCTATATTAGGCGAATACTTCTTTTTGCTCTATGCATATTACAATAAATTACAAATTAATTGTATTACCGGGGACGCTGTATTTTTTTTATTATTTTTTTTCGTACTGACTACGCTATTGACCTAGCAAGGTCTTAACAGCTTCACCGGACTACTAAGGCGAGCGCTTAAGGCATTCAGCCGATTTTTTTTGGGCTACCCTTGATTACATATTAATGCACGTTCCGTGTAATTAGTCAAGGGCAAATATTGCCATTAAGGGCAAATAGTTTGTGACGTATTGGATATTATGTGGTATAATAATAGGGAACTTGTACTTTCTAATGCCGCAAAAGATTTATGGCTTCGATAAAGATAAATATAATGTGTAAATAATAGAATTATTGCAAATCAAAACTCGTTTATTCCATGGTCGCCCGAAAATGGTCATAGCTTTGACGTGAAGTCAGTTACATAAAATGTCAACTGTTAAGAAAACCTTTTCCGTTTCATATATGGGTATGATCACATCAAATGAAACCCCCATTTTCTACTTGGTCATGGAATTTAAATGTAGCTATTTTATTTCGAAGGAGTCCCTACCAATAATTAAATCCTGAAACAGTTGTTTAATTTTACAGTTATATGTAAAAAATTAATTTATAAAAAAAGTATGGTCTTCCAATTAAAAAAAATATTGCAGCCATGCCTTTAGAGATATTTTATATAGTATTTATTATTTAATATTCATACTTTGATACAATATTCAAAATTAAATATTTTTGTGTAACTTTTTAAATTTAGAAATGGAAAATTAAATTACTTCTCAGTCAAAAAAAAATTTTTTATCTTTATACCCGTGCATCAGACCAGTAGGTTTATTAACATGGAAAGAAAATTTCACTGCTCGTTATTAGTTTAAGCAATATAAATTTATTTATCACCTGTTGGCACAGCTTGATACCGTGCGCCGTACCGCGCCGTCCCGTTGACATCGTTTCAACTCCTGTCAGTCGTAACCGATCTAATTTTACCATGTTTTTATTATTTATGAGTTATAATAAAAATGTAGACAAGTTTTCTTTGACGTGATCTTACACAAATGATGTTCAATATTTCTGTACAGACTCACGTAATTCAATATATTTACTTTGTGTTTGAAATTACGTACTAATTTACGTCATTGCCAATTTAATTTTTCTTTTTATAATAACAATTTTGGAATATTCATTGCAGTAATGCGTTTTTCCTAAGCATAATTAATTAATTATTACCAAGATTTTCCAAAATAATTTTGGTGTTAGTCTGAATGTAACAGTGACACTGGCAAATACATAATATATGATCTGGCTATTATTATAAAAAATATTGTGCTGTTTACAATGCTTATTACAATTTTTTTTTTATTATAGGTGAAATTGTATAATAAACTAAGTCAAAGATTCAAAAAATATTAATAGTTATAGTTGATATCTTTGTAAAAAGATTGACAAAACAAAAAATTTACGTATACGTATTGTACAAGTACAAGTTAAATACTTACTTGCAAAACTGTTGTACATTACAATATAAATACTTTTCATTGCAAGTCGCGTATCAAGAGTATGAAGAAAACGCTGTAGAGAACTGGAACGAACCCTATGAATGTCTAAAATGCCAGCCTGGATGCGAGTCATGTCGGGGTCCGGAGCCCTGCCTTGCTACTTACAACTGGCCATTTCGGTAAAATACTTTATAATACGTGTATATTGGTATCTCTTACAATTTAATAGCGTATGCATCTAGTATTTTCAAACTATATATTATTATGCTGTTATAATTCATCGTTTATATTGGTTTGTATCATGACATCGAGTATACATAGAATGTAAATTCATTTACTTATGGTAAACTGACCTTACAGCGATGAGGGAGACAGCGTTAGGTCACCAATCTCTTTGTGGTCAGTTCCATTCATAAAGCTATAATTTAGCCATGCTACCAAAGAAATGTATTAATTTATAAATAAATATAATAATGAAACTTTATTTATATACATTTTTTATACATCTTATTTACATTTCAGATATACACAATTTAGGAATAAAATACACACTGTATGAGCATCTAACAGCCAAACTAGGTTTCCCTTTATTGTGGCAGTTGGTTTGCCTCCATAGAAAAAAAAAACTTCTCTGTCACTGACTTCATTAATAGAATGTGAAAAGAAACAACCTAAATATAGATTACTCCTTCAAATATACAGGACTAATTCAATAATAGATAAATAAGCCCTCTTTCCTTT